>SJYC01148587.1:0-41126 GCA_006408675.1 Madoqua kirkii
GTGATTGGACTTTGCCTATGGCTTTCTTCAGCTTGCCACTCTCCCTCTCCATCCCATCTTTGCTGCCTCCTAAGTTGGGGTACTGTAGCTTTTATGCAATTGCCCACAACTCTGACACTCAAGGAAAATGCTGGACTTGGGGACAGAACCCTGGCTGGGGATAGGGACACAGGTTCAAAGGTGACTTGACATTTGACTATAAATTAAGTATTCTGATGATTACGAGCAGACCGGGGGCCAGGTGCTCCCAGTGGTGATAATAAAGTATTGTCTTTTTCTTGTTGTTCCTATAGGTATATTTCCTATGTGGGCATTGTAGGGTGGATGGGTAAGGTTGAAGGAGGTATTTCCTTGGAGAGGATGCCTATCTCTGTCCCATCCTTTTTTCTTTCTTTTTTTAAGCACATCAGGTGCCTCCTAACAAGAAGTGATCAGAAAGAACAGACCAGACAGAACATGTTGAATAAATGTGAAATCCTGCTGCTTGGGTGGCATAAAGGGCGTTATGTGTTCTCTGGGGTAGGGTTGGACTTTCAGTGGGATCTCATTCCTTCCCTTTTTCACTCTTCTTTTGCCAGGTAGGAGGAGGGAGTGACCAGACATAGGACGGGAGGCAGAGGTAGTTGTGGTGTTGACTCTTCCTTTAAAAATCCTAGGCCTGCCTTGCACAGACTTCCCAGACGCTCTTGAGGTGGCTTCCGATTCTACCCTTGTCTTCCGGTTCTGGGCTGTAGCGTTTAAATCTGGCGCGCTTCACTTGGATTGGCTACAGCCGAGACTTGCTGGCTGTCGGGTAGTCTGCGCCTCCTCCCGTATTCCCCGGGCAAAGGGTTTTCAAATTCGACCAATCGGCGGACGCGTTCCCTCAGCTGAGGCGCGTCTCCGAAGAGTTAACCTCAGCCAACCAGAGGCGGGTATTCGAGAAAAGAGCCAATCATAAGGGCGCGGGGGGTGTGCCCTGAGGGGCTTATAAGGGCAGCCCCTGGGCGCGCGCGGAAGCGTTAGACTGCGGCGGGTGGCTGTTCCTGTGTTTTCTCAGCCGGCCTTCTCACCGCTCCTCTACCTCATACAGCATGTCTGGCCGCGGCAAGACCGGCGGCAAGGCCCGCGCCAAGGCCAAGTCGCGCTCTTCGCGAGCAGGCCTCCAGTTTCCTGTGGGCCGCGTGCACCGGCTGCTGCGGAAGGGCCACTACGCGGAGAGGGTGGGCGCCGGCGCGCCGGTCTACCTGGCGGCGGTACTCGAGTACCTCACCGCTGAGATCCTGGAGCTGGCGGGCAACGCGGCTCGCGACAACAAGAAGACGCGGATAATCCCCCGCCACCTGCAGCTGGCCATCCGCAACGACGAGGAGCTCAACAAGCTGCTGGGCGGTGTGACGATCGCCCAGGGAGGCGTCCTGCCTAACATCCAGGCCGTGCTGCTGCCTAAGAAGACCAGCGCCACCGTGGGGCCGAAGGCGCCAGCGGGCGGCAAGAAGGCCACTCAGGCCTCTCAGGAGTACTGAGGACGCCCGTGCCGCCACCGCCCAGCCCTCCCCTCTACACCACAAAGGCCCTTTTAAGGGCCACCACAGCACTCACAGAAAGAGCTGGGCGGCTTCGGGCTCCGGGCCGGGCGGCCGCGCTCTCGCCCCTTCCCGGCCCGCCCCTCCCCCCCGCGGCTGGCTCCCGCCGAACCCCGGCGGAGGGCGTGCGTTCGAACGCCGCTCGGCCCAGGGAGCGAGCTCGTGACTCGGCCGGCTTGGCCCCAGAATGCCGATGGGCTGCGGGGAGGCCGCGGCACCTTCCGGAAGGCAGGGCCGGGGAGTGCGGGGAGGAAGGTGAGTCGGTGCGGACGGTCGCCGGCGAGGCCGTGCGCTCTGCTACAGCTCGGTGCTTAGGGCAGGACTCGATTGCCGCCGCCGGCGGAGTCAGTCGGTTGCTTCATTTCGTCCCGGGACCTCTTTTGTTGCCGGATCACGGGCCTCGCACTTCCGCGTTCCCTCCATCTTCATTCGCAGGCCTGTACGCGTCCTGGAAGAAACCCTTCGCGGCGTGAGCGTCTCCAACAGTAGCGGGTCCTGGCGGCGTGGGGTCTGCGGGAGCCCTGCCCCGCGGCCCGCCCCTCCTCCCCGCTCCCCGTCGAGTCCATTCCGCCTGCCAAGCTCCTAGATACCAGCACAAGTCCGTTAATCCCCGTCTGGACTGAGCCACCTTTGGCTTCGGAACTGGAATTTTGCAGCTAACCGATCCAAAACTAGTACTTTAGGTATTGGGGGGAGTTTCAGATGGACTAATTTTATTAAAGGGTTGTTTTTTCCTAAAGAAAAGTGAGGCGTCTTCATTTTGCGAGAGGGTTGTAGAGTCGACTCTGTAGACACCTAAAGGTAGTGGGAGAGGGGGACCGATATAAGGCTTTACTGTTAACTGGAGCGACAAATTGTAGATTATTAAGATGATGGCTTTCTTGGCGTTCCCTGGGAGACACTCGATTCTCTCAAAAAATGGAAACTACTGACAGGCGTTTTTCAGGAGAGCTTTGAAAGGGTCCTAGCCTCACAGATCAGGCATAGTTTTGAGTTTGTCCTTCCTTTTCTGCAGCTTTACCAAAAACAAAAACCACCTTTAAATTTGGTTTATTAGTAGAACTGGTTACATTCAAAGGCTGTGGCTTATTAAGATTTTTTTCTTTTCTCTAGAGAGGAAGCCCCCACTATTTGGGAGGCAAGGCCCCTCGGTGAGACAAGTCTCTGGAAGTCTCTGCCCCTGCAGTTCAATCCTGTGGGGTTAGCCACTCCTCAGGTAGCAGAGGGCTGGGGTGTAGGCACTGGGCACCAGCAAAGCAGGCACCTGTGCCCCACAGACCAATTAGTGGGCTTCATTGAGCTGCCTTGCAACATCCAAGATGTTCTTGGCTCCTTTGTTCAGCAACAAGGTGGCCAGACTGATGCCCAGGTTCTCAGCAGCCAGCTGGGGTTGTCGTGGAATGTTCCGGGCAGTGATGCCCACCAGCTGTGGATCATCTTCAGGGCCATCTTCATGCTGGGCAAGGGAAGAAGGGTTGGATTTGGTGAGAAGGAAAAGGGAGGTAACAAAGATGTGTTTCCTTCCCCCTGCAGCCTTGGCACCTGGACAGGGACATGGATGGTGGTTTGCATGGTGTCTTGCATGGTCTCTGCGCCATTCAGACTCCAGACTCCTCCAGTCAGGTACAGCTGGGAAAGAAAACGGCTGCCTCAGAAAACTGTAAGAGAACTACTTAGAAACCTGTGCTCTTCATGCTGGTGGATACACAGGGGAGATGCCAGAGTTCCTTCCCTGCCCTCCCACCCATCTTCCCCTGCTTACTTGCCCATCCTTAATAGCTGTATGCACTGCCACTGGCACACTGCAGCCTCCTTCCTGCAACAAGTTCTCCCTGTTAGCTTAAGACCCTTATCACCACCCTGTAACCAGAGCCCACAGAGACAGACAGACCCCCGCCAAGGACATAATGGAAAATGAGGCAGGGGCCCAGACCTGGGTCCTGTCCATTCTTAATGAGTTAGGACTAAATACACAGCAGGAGAAATCTCCCCATTACCCTTCCTTATATCCACCCCTCCACAGGAGCACAGGTCCTACCAGGTGCCTCAGGAAGGATCGTTCAGCAATGCAGCGAAGTAGAGTCTCAGGATCGTGCAACACACCCACCAAATCCAAGATGTCCTGGTCTTTGGCTCGAACTTCCACACCAGAGCCCCCTGATGGGAAAATAGCCTAAGATACCAGTACCAATCTTTCCCCAGCCAATGGAGCTAAGGGACAATACTTGGTTGAAAACAAAAGGAGACACAATACATGGCTTCCCTGGTCGAGCATACCTGACCCACAGCATACATGCACTCCTCAGGGTGCAGGATCTGTGGGGGCAGAAGAGGCAGTCAGAAAGATGAAGGTAGGGGTGCCCAGAAGCACACAGCAGTGAGTTGGGGTTTCCCTACCTACAGAATGCCTGGATAAGCAAAAGTGGGAGTCCAACCTCTGATCCCTAACCGTGCTAACCTGAGTCTCATTTCCAGTTTGCACTGGCTAGCGATGGGTATTCAGAAAGAATATAGGCAGGAAGGAGATGAAGATGACTAGAGAGGAGAGAGGGAACCTACCTGCCCCACCCGGTTCTGCCAGCCCATGCGCTGCAGGCCAGCTGCGGCCAGGATGATGGCACTGAACTCCTGCAGCTCATCCAGCTTCCGCAGCCGCGTGTTGAGGTTTCCCCGCTGTGGAGAGACACTAAGGACCACAAGCTTTGGGCAGGCTGGAGCCTGAAGCTGCTTCCTCTGCCTGAGTCTTTCTAGCTGCTAACTTCTCACCTTTTGAGTTCTCAGCTTGGTGACAACGGCTAACACTTACTCATACTTGCTATATGCCACACACTGTCCTGAAGTGCTTATAGACATCAATTCACTGAATTTTCACCACAACCCTAGGGTGAAAAGAGTAGGAAGTAGTATTACATCTCCATTTTACAGATGAGGAAATGATACAGAGAGGTTTTAAGTTATTTTATTTAACCTTACTCAAGGTTACAACACCTCTAAGAAACCTTCCTTGACCCTCAAGTCTGTGTTTAGATGTTCCAGCCAGAAGCCTCCAGAGAATTCTCTACTTTCCACATTGAAGGACTTAGCAAATATTACTTTGAAAATCAGCTTTACAAACCTAACTAAAAATCAAAACAATATGATGGAATATAAAATAAAAATGGATTTATGGTTCCAAAGGGGAAAGTAGTGGGGTAGGGATAAATCAGGAGTTTCAGAAAAGCTGATACAAACTACTACATAGAAAACAGATAAACAAGGTCCCATGGTATAGCACAGGAACTACGTCCAATATCTTGTAATAAACCACAATGGAAAATAATATGAAAAGGAATATGTATATATATGTATAACTGAATCACCAAATCACCAGAAATTAACACAACAATGTAAATCAACTATACATCAATTAAAAAGTTTAATTAAAATGGAAGCAACTGCCAATCCCACTGCCTCCATGTAATCATTATTCAGCATCACTCTGTATTGTCAATGCCTGGTTGTCTGTCTCCAGAACTAAAATGTAAACTATGTTAGGAGGGACAATGCTGATCTTGCTCACCATATCCCCAGCACCAGGCACTTGCTTGGGGCTAAGAAAACATGAAAGGATTATGAATGGATGGATGGATAGATGGGTGGGTGGATGAATGAGAGGACATGCAGTCCACTTCCTCTGGAAGTCCTTCCCCCTCACAACTCCCCAGGGCCCTCTGGACTTTGTCTTCCTCCTTGGCTGCTGCCTCCTCCCTTCTCTGAAAGGATACAATATTCTTGAACTCCAGATGTGGGAACTTTCTCTGCAGCTGGGCTGCTCTCCGCAGGGAGCTAGTTCCTACCACACTGTGCAGAGAGATGGTTTAAAATGAGATTTAACTCTAAGCAGTAACTGTTCTGAAATCTCCTCCTTCCACCCCTCCATCTGCTGTACGTATCCCAAGATGCCTGTCCACTTACCTCTTCTCTGGCAAAGTTTCTAGAGTCTTCCCAACAAATTTTGGGTGAAAGACAACAGCATCATAGGGGCTCTCCCGCCTGGAGATGGAGAGGTGATAGAATGAGGGAGAGATCTCAGTTCGGGTCATTTCCAGTCTTTCTCAATAGTCAAGTAACTAGCATTTTCTGAGTTTTCTGCCATGCACGACATTCCTCAGGTTAGGGGAGACAGCCTAGACAGAAGGCCAAGTCCCAAAGGGAAAAGTCAAGGTTAATATGATTTCCCTGACTGGCAGAGCTCTTACTTGCAGACAGCTCCAATGGTGAAGCCAGGAGGAAGCACCGTGGGCAGGTCCTTCAGTGAGTGAACAACCAGGTCCACTCTAAGGAGATGGGAGAGAGGCAAGAAGAAAGGGTCTGAGCAGCAGGCCCCAGCCCTTCTCCACTCACTCCTGCCTATATGTCACTGGTGGAGCCTAGAGCAGTTCAGGAAGCGGGCGTTTCTGAGAACTTGGGTCCCTGAGACTTGCTCTCCCTCTTCTCTTCCCTCTCACCTCCCTCCCCCAGCCAGTCCAGTACCCTAGGCAGCCAGATGGCTCAGATCCAGGACTCTCTCCTTTCCTGAGGCCTGAAAAACTCACATATGAGCCCCTCTCTAGCCTATCCAAGCGTTTAAGCCTAACAGTCTAGCTGACACCCAGATGTGATGTGCACTGGGGTCCTAGTGAGAGCTTGGGAGGGCTTCATGCTCCCAATTTCACTTACTCATTCCTCTCCAAGGCATGTTCCAGCTCCTTGGTAAACAGGCTCTTCTCTCCTATCTGCCAGACAAGAACGAACTTCAGGGTGAATCTTTGGGGGAAAGGAAAGAGGACCAGGGAGGAAAGGGTTGGATGAAAAATGGTATTACCTTAGAGAGCGCAGTATCAAGAATCTTGTCCCCCGTGGTGGACATAGCAACTGAAGAGAAAGTCAACCAATTAGATGCTCATGGAACAGCATTTATTGAGTCCCTCCTAAGCCCAACACTTGTGCTAAGATTGGCAGTGGATACTAAGGCAGAAAAGTGCCAGATCCTATCCCCTGAGAAAGCACAATCTAAGAGGAAGACCAGACGCAATCATAAAAAGACCCAAAGCAGAAGATGTTAAAATGCTAGGCTAGCCCAGGTAAGCTCAAAGCTGGAGGTGTTCAGAGGAGGAATGGGCCCTCCAAACTGGGGATAGCCAAGAACTCTCAGAGGCAATGGGACCAGGCTCTGGTCAAAGAAAGTCCTCTCCAGGGGAGTAAAAGCTTCCAAACAGCTTCCATTCCTGTCCAGCAAACTCACTTATCTCAAACTGCAGGCCTGGGTATAAAGCTTTCAGCGTTGCCACCACACCATCCGTCTGTATGCGAGCGAGCTGGGTGGGGAGAAATTTAGGTTAGCCCTGTAGTCTGGCCACTGCCACAGGCTCAAATCCTCACAAGGTCATGGAGATCCTGAAGGTAGCCTAGACAGAAGGCCAAGTCCCAAAGGGAAAAGTCAAGGTTAATATGATTTCCCTGACTGGCAGAGCTCTTACTTGCAGACAGCTCCAATGGTGAAGCCAGGAGGAAGCACCGTGGGCAGGTCCTTCAGTGAGTGAACAACCAGGTCCACTCTAAGGAGATGGGAGAGAGGCAAGAAGAAAGGGTCTGAGCAGCAGGCCCCAGCCCTTCTCCACTCACTCCTGCCTATATGTCACTGGTGGAGCCTAGAGCAGTTCAGGAAGCGGGCGTTTCTGAGAACTTGGGTCCCTGAGACTTGCTCTCCCTCTTCTCTTCCCTCTCACCTCCCTCCCCCAGCCAGTCCAGTACCCTAGGCAGCCAGATGGCTCAGATCCAGGACTCTCTCCTTTCCTGAGGCCTGAAAAACTCACATATGAGCCCCTCTCTAGCCTATCCAAGCGTTTAAGCCTAACAGTCTAGCTGACACCCAGATGTGATGTGCACTGGGGTCCTAGTGAGAGCTTGGGAGGGCTTCATGCTCCCAATTTCACTTACTCATTCCTCTCCAAGGCATGTTCCAGCTCCTTGGTAAACAGGCTCTTCTCTCCTATCTGCCAGACAAGAACGAACTTCAGGGTGAATCTTTGGGGGAAAGGAAAGAGACCAGGGAGGAAAGGGTTGGATGAAAAATGGTATTACCTTAGAGAGCGCAGTATCAAGAATCTTGTCCCCCGTGGTGGACATAGCAACTGAAGAGAAAGTCAACCAATTAGATGCTCATGGAACAGCATTTATTGAGTCCCTCCTAAGCCCAACACTTGTGCTAAGATTGGCAGTGGATACTAAGGCAGAAAAGTGCCAGATCCTATCCCCTGAGAAAGCACAATCTAAGAGGAAGACCAGACGCAATCATAAAAAGACCCAAAGCAGAAGATGTTAAAATGCTAGGCTAGCCCAGGTAAGCTCAAAGCTGGAGGTGTTCAGAGGAGGAATGGGCCCTCCAAACTGGGGATAGCCAAGAACTCTCAGAGGCAATGGGACCAGGCTCTGGTCAAAGAAAGTCCTCTCCAGGGGAGTAAAAGCTTCCAAACAGCTTCCATTCCTGTCCAGCAAACTCACTTATCTCAAACTGCAGGCCTGGGTATAAAGCTTTCAGCGTTGCCACCACACCATCCGTCTGTATGCGAGCGAGCTGGGTGGGGAGAAATTTAGGTTAGCCCTGTAGTCTGGCCACTGCCACAGGCTCAAATCCTCACAAGGTCATGGAGATCCTGAAGGGACTGGAATTCAGAGAGGGCATTGAAAGGCTACCTAGGAAGGGGAGGGGTCTGGACTGGGAGTCCTCTGTACCCCCAATAACTTCCCTAGCCTAGGGACTATCTCTTCACAGAATGCCATCTGTCATTCTGCATGGGATTTAATGCTCAGTCACCCCATTTCCACCATCCCCAGGCTGCTGAGAACCCTCTGGGGCCCCCAGCTTATAATACTATGAACACAGAACTCTTCTGACAAACCTCTCCACCCTGGTACCTGCACTAACCTGGCTCTTGCGGGTACCCACTCGAATCACTCTCATCTTTGGGGTGTCTTCTTCCTGCAAAAAAAGTCCCCAGGTTACAGTCCCCGCTGCTGTTCGAGGTCCTCAAAACCTTGTCCAAGAACCAGACTCACTGGCTTGGAAAAAGGAGCCTCAGCCCCTTCCCTGTGGCCACGTGAGCCTCAGAGTGGGGAAAGACTCTCCAAGACAGTCCCTTTACCTTCCCTAATACCTTCTGCCTCCTCAGGGACCCAGAGAAGCAGAGACCAGAGAGAAGCAATAGTAGGACCCGCTGTTGCTGTAATGACAAGGACACTAAGCCCTGAAGCTCATCGAAGCAAAGGCACCAGGAATGCTGAACTCAACCAGGTGGATAGAGTGATAAGGCCCATCAGCCTGGCCCCAGAGAGGGCGGGCCTGCAGCAGGCAGGGGCAGGGCAGCTGGGGCCACACAGGGGAACTTGCGCTGAGTCACTGAGGCAAGTTCAGCATCCCCAACAGAGCAGCACTCAAGAAAGCTTCAGTGCCACCTAGACCTACCCCATAGCTGCCACACTATGGATCCCGTAATCTGGTTGGCGTGCACATGTAAAGGACTGGGGCCAATAGATCTGACATATAGTCCTGCTCAGCTTCTTGGCAGGGTGACCTTAAATTCACCATCTTGTTTTTCATCTATAAAGTTATTTGTTCATCTATAAAATGAAGTTTGCAGTCAAGTATCTTCTGCTTTTGATATTCTATAAGACTAAGAGGCTAAGCTGTCTAATGTCCCTTCACCTAGAATGTGGCCTCTAATTTCACCAAGAAGGAAATATTAGGATGTCATAGACCAAGCCAAGAACTCAATGGGACATACCTCTTCCTCTTGTCAGTGTATCTTGGACAAACGTATTCAGTGCCAACCAGGGAGAAGGGAGTTCTCCACTCTGAGGTCCTATTTCTTTCCAGATCAGACAACAGTCCCTAGAGACACTATCAACTTTCCCTATTCTGGAATCTTTATCCTATGCAGTTCTTCTGCAGCCAGGTATCTGGGGCCTCTGTCACTAGAGGAGGTAACAACTAGTTGCTCTCGGACTCTAGTCTGCTCCACAGCTATCACTTCTCCAATAAATAAACCCTAGGGTACCCTAAGCAAATAGACTAAGCTCAAAATGCCAAACTGGCCACTAAAATTCTGGGCCACAAGGAGCCCACAGAAACATCCCATAAACTGCTATGTTCAAACAATCCCTTAATTTTATTGATTCTGCACAGCATATTCATGTCAAACTCTTCCAGTAAAAAGATCCTTATCAAGTACGTATGTACTAGAGCTATTGCTATTAATTTTCATAACAACTTAGCAGGTAGAGAGGAACCATGTTACAGAAGCAAAGGCTGGCTGTGAAGAGCAAAGCAGCTTGACCAGGGCCACAGGTTAAATCATGGGTGCATGCATGTGCAGGCTCAGTCGTGTCTGACTCTGTGACCCCATGGATTGTAGCCCACCAGGTTCCTCTGTCCATGAAATTTTCCCAGCAAGAATGCTGGAGCAGGTTGCCATTTCCTACTCTAGGCGATCTTCCCGACCCAGGGACCAAACCTGTGTCTCCTGTGTCTCCTGCATTGGAAGGCAGATTCTTTACCACTGAGAGCTGGAATTACATCTTGTTACTCCTAGTCCAGCGCTCAGGTATGTCAAAAATGGCAAAGAATCCCACTCCTTATCAGCAGGTAGTTCAAGAAGAGCTAAACTGCTGCCCCCTCCTTTCTTATCTCAGGCTGACTTTGGCCTCACCAGCTCTGCACTTCACATCTGCACAAGCCCAAAGCTAGGACTCCAGGCTAAGAATAGGAAGGTTCGAGGGCGCTCCCCACCCACAAAGGTAGTAACTCAACGGTGCCTCAGCTGGGGAATTTTGAGGAGAGAAGGTGCACTTCCAAAACGTTTGTGTGTAGTTCGGAGACTTACAGGTATGCTCTCCTCTCTCAATCTTATTGCCTCGGACCTGTCCCGAGTGAAGAGATCCCATGGAATAGCACCCCGTTTTGTGTACATGAATTTTCCTGGGTTGGGTCACTAAATCTAGAGCCGTGGACTCCAGGTCTTATGATGCCATTCAGATCCCCGCAGCAACGAGGTTCCCGTTCCAGACAAATATGCTCTTAAGTCTATCTCCAAAGTTCACAGATTCCCCCAAGGCAACACGGCTTTTAAGGGCAACCCAGCTACTGGCCCTTTAAAAACTATTCGGGAGGGAGGAGACAGATAGTCGTCCCGACCAATAGGCGACGGAGAGTGGCAACTTGGGGCCAATCGTTGCACCGCTAGTGCGGAACACTGAGGTTGAGAGAGTCACGGGCTCTGGACTCACCGCCGTTGCGGCCGCGTTGCCATTACCAGACATGGCTGTGCTCGGCAGGTAGGCCAGGGGCTGCCGCCAATGTCCTCCGGTGTCGGGGAAGCCGAAGGCCCCTGCCGGCCGGACACTGGGCTCGCGCAGGTCTCCAGCTTCCCCAGCAGCCACACACTCCCGGCTCCGCTAAGGGACTGCGTCACTTCCGGCGCCGCCAGACAGGGCGGGACTTCCCCTGGGCGGGAATTAGAACGATTACGACAGAGAAGACCTTACCTTGGGTTACCATCGCTACTGATATTGCAACCTTGCTTATTTAACTTAAATGCAGAGTACATCTGGCGAAATCCCGGACTGGATGAAGCACAAGCTGGAATCAGGATGGCCGGGAGAATGATCAGTAACCTCAGATACGCAGATAACACCACCCTTGTGGCAGAAAGCAAAGAACTAAAGAGCCTCTTGATGAAAGTGAAACAGGAGAGTGAAAAAGCTGGATTAAAATTCAATATTCAAAAAACTAAGATCATGGCATCCGGTCCCATCACTTCATGGCAAATAGATGGGGAAACAGAAACAGTGACAGACTTTATTTTCTTGGGCTCCAAAATCACTGCAGATGATGACTGCAGCCATGAAATTAAAAGATGCTTGCTCCTTGGAAGAAAAGCTATGATAGACCTAGACAGCATATTAAAAAGCAGAGACACTACCTTACTGACAAAGGTCTGTCTAGTCAAAGCTATGGTTTTTCCAGTAATCATGTAAAGATGTGAGAGTGGAACCAAAAAGAAAGCTGAGCTCTGAAGAATTGATGCTTTTGAACTGTGGTGTTGGAGAAGACTCTTGAGAGTCCCTGGACTGCAAGGAGATCCAACCAGTCCGTCCTAAAGGAACTCAGTCCTGAATATTCATTGCTAGGACTGATGCTGAAGCTGAGGCTCCAATACTTTGGCCACCTAATGCAAAGAACTGAGTCATTGGAAAAGATCCTGATGCTCGGGAAGACTGAAGGAAGAACAGGATGACAGAGAATGAGATGGTTGGATGATATCACCAACTAGATGGACATGAGTTTGAGCAAGCTCTGGGATTTGGTGATAGACAGGGAAACCTGGTGTGCTGTACTCCATGGGGTCGCAAAGAGTCAGACATGACTGAGCGACTGAACTGACAGCACCCCTACTCCCCAAGGCTGGCTCTGGTCTTCATTGTTTGAGACCCAGGCCCAACTGTTGATTTTTACCTAGCCAGGAGTACTGATGTCCTGTGGCTAAAATACACTCCCGAGATTTAGCCACAAAATAAGTTGTTGTCCCTACTGCCCCTCAAAAGTAAGTCAATAAGCCAAAAGTGGGAGTCCCCTAGAGGAAAAGGATATTAAGCCCTACTATATAGGGTTGTGGACTTCCCAGGTGGTGCAGTGGTAAAGAACCCGCCTGCCAATATAGGAGACACAGGAGATTTGGGTTGGATCCCTGGGTCCAGAAAATCCTCTGGAGGAGGAAATGGCAACCTACTACAGTATTCTTGCCTGGTGAATCCCATGGACAGAGGAGGCTGGTAGGCTACAGTCCAAGGCGTCTCAGAGTCCAACATGACTGAGCACCCATAAGCCTATGTAGGGTTGGAAGTAAGGCTACTTGAGCAATTTACCGTGCCCCCAGGCTGGATTCAAAGTCTACAAATGAAAAGGGCCTGCTCTTGAAAGTTAATCATCCAGAATTCTACAGCTTTATCTCCTTAGTTGTGTCACAAGCAATTAGTGCAGCTTATGCAATGCTTCTGCTACAACCCTGAAGTAGGCAACATTTTTATTTCTGTTTATTTTAAAAATGTTTTATTTTGGCAGGGGTGGGTCTCCATTGCTGTGTGGGGTTTTCTCTAGTTGCAGTGAGCCAGGGCATTTCTGTTTTTAAAATGAGTCAAAATTGGTTCAGAGATCAAAGGTCATGCCTAAAGACAAATAACTGTGAAAAGGGAGTGCCAAGACATTATTAGTGTTAGCCAAGAAAGGACTAGTTAGTAACGCTTTACCCATTAACAGCGCAAATAACTGTGTATTAACCACTTCCACACATCTGGACACCTGTCATCCATACCAGCCCCTGAGGGCTAAAAGTGTCCAAACTTGACTTACCTGTGTGTGTTTCAAAAGCACCTAGTATTTGACAGAGATGTTTTGCAGCTGAACTTTAAGAGATATGGGGTCATCAACAGCCCCAAAGCAGATGAGACCTGGTGGTGTCCTAAAGCTACTTTTTCTTCATCACCATGCCCAAGGGGGCTATCTGCACACTACTAGGCACAATTCCTGCTGTGTGCAAAGCATGGAAGACTGTCATGCCCAGGCTGCCCCTCAAAATCTCTGCCCCTTTCCTAGTCTGACCTGTCTGCCTCCTATCTTTTGAATTCCCTTACTCCTCTCCTTGCAGGGAGGTGTCTTTACAGCATGTACTCTCTCTTCTCCATTCCTTCATCAGTGAATAAAGTTTCTGCTCTGCTATACCAAACTTGATTTCTACTGGCATTTGCAACTTCAAGCAAAGGACCCATTGAGGAGTTACCAACCTGCTGGGGACCAATAACACACCCATTGATTGGCTCCTTAAAGCTTCATAACCACCATACCAGAAAGATGTTGTAATTCCTTACGCATAGACGAAGACCTGAGGTTCAGAGAAGGTTCAGAATTGCCCTAAGTGAAACTAGGATTCAAGCTCTGGACAGCTGATCCAAAGTCTGTATTCTCAGCTGCTACCAATGTAGTGCACTTCACCTTTTCTAAATATTGCCTAAACCACAATGTCCACGTTACTTCTTTTAAGCAAACAGACCCATAGGAGTAATTTTCCAATGGGCAGTGTAACCAAATGACACATAGACACCTATAACAACACAAACTTCAGCTGACAACTTTCAAGAGAAAAAAGTTTATCATAAAGGCCCTTTTTGTCCAGCGTATCATCTGGTACTGAATATAGCAAGACACCAACCCACCTATTAAGAAGCTTCAGTCCAAGGCCCCTCACCAGAATCTGCCTCCTGCCTGAATACCTAGTCCACACAAGAGCCACAGAGACCAGCCACACTGGCTGCTCTTGGGTCTCAGGCCTTAGCCTTTGCAGACGTTCTTCAGTAAACTGAACTGTGCTAAATGCCAGAGGCCCCACTTGTTACTGGCGTGTAGTCTTGTTAACATCATCTTTAAGGGATTCTATAGGAAGGGAAAGGACGCTCTAGGAGAGCAGAGGGAAAGAAATACTTTTTGCAGTTAACCAGGAAGTCTCCACAATAAATCCTTCAACCATGCAATCATTATATGCTTTATTTATAGACTCTGGGAGCCAGGACCCAAGCACAGCCTGGTGCTCTTGGATACAGAATAAAGCAGCTATTGTCCAGACTCTGAGGTTACTGAGGTACCCTCCCCCACTGGTCTGGGATGATCTGCACTGCTCAGAAAGGCAACAGGAGGAATGGTGGATTGGCCAGCCAAAGGAGGAGTCAGGAAAGAAAGTCCCCTTAAGTCCTGAGGGCAATGGCATCAGATGAGAGGGGGTTCCTGGGCAGGTCTCCCCGACTCCTATGCAACAGCTCTGTCTCTGCCCCCTGTGTCCCTGCCGCTGGGCCTCTACCATCACACCCCTTCCCACTAGCCGCTTAAGTGCCCCTCCTGGCGTGCATGAGCAAGTCCCGCTGCAGCCCGGACTCCAGGCTTGCAGTCAGTCGGGCTGTGGGCGGGTCGGTCAGCAGAGTCAATTTGTTGAAAACACCTCGGCCAAAGTAGTCAGCAATCACAGAGAAGCTGTCGTTGGAGCACTTGAGCTGAGGAAAGAGAAAAGGTCGGGATCAGAACTCAGAGGCGAAAGAAAAAGAAAACAGTAGCCCCCAGCACTCCTCGCCTCCCAGTGGGTGGGGCAGCCATGTGGCCACGCCTCCCTCCCCACCTGGTGCTGAAACTGATCGTGGAGATCTCGCTTCTGTTCCTGGGCTCGGATCATATCCATGACCTTGCGGTTTTCAGGGAGGCAGGTGGGGCAGTCAGCGTCACTTTCCGAATAACTCTCAAAGCAGTGTTGGTGGAAGGAGTGGCCGCAGAGAAAGTGGACTGAGGGCAGCTCCAAGGCACTGTTACAGATGCTGCACTTGGTCTTCTGGAAAATCTTTGGACTACAGGCAAGGGAGACCAGAAGAGTGGCAAAGAATGAGGGCAGGGCCAGGAGCCATGTGGAAAGAGGAGACAGCTCGACGAAACAAGGAGACATCCCCATTAAGGAACAACAAGGGACTCCCTTAAAGGTCCAGTGGTTAAGGATCTCCTTGCTGATGAAGGGGACACAGGTTCAATCCATAGTCTGGGGCAACTAACCCTGTGCCCTCCAAAAACTGAGCCCATGCTCTAGAGCCCATGAGCCGCCAACTGCAGAAGCCCTAAAGTCCATTCTCATCAACAAGAGGTAACACCACAATGAGTAGCCCAAGCCCTGCAACTAGAGTAGCCCCTGCTCACCACAACTAGAGAAAGTCAGGTGCAGCAACAAAGACCCAGAGCAGCCGTAAATGAATGAATGAATAGGAACTACGAGCCCCTGCTCTTCCTACCACCTAAAGGAGGTCACAGGAGGACCCCATGCTGGGCCTTCAGGGAGTCTCAGCACACCCCAGGATGTCCATCCAATCCATGGGGGAATTGCTAACTCTCTTTCAATTTCCACTATTGCCACTAAATTCTCTTTCAGGTCTTAATCGCATATGACCCTTTCCCTTTCAACGAGACCTTTCCTGGCCACTTTATCAATTACAACACATCTAAACCCCTCACCCTATTCCTCTTCCTCAATTTTCTCCTTAGAACTTAGCACCATCGAACACACTACAATAGTTTGCTTATGTAACACATTTACTGTCTGCTCTACCTCCACAACATAAGCTCTGTGAAGGCAGGGCTTTTTCTATGTGTTAAGAATGGAGCTTGGGACAAAACAGACTCAGTAAATATTGATGGAATGAAGAAACTGGACACGACTTAGTGACTAAATAACAATAACAAATATTTTATAAAGCTAATGGCAAAGTTAAGGGTTAATGTCTACTATAGATACTTATAAACTGTCCACTTTTTTTGTCAGCGTTTTTTACTTCCAAGGGCTTCCCACCAGAACTTAGATGTGTGTTTAGGAAAGGTGAAATACAGGCACATCTAGAGAGAAAAAGTACCTGCTGCAAGATAACAAAACCCAATAAGTCATGTTCTATGTAATGAATCATTCTTTGAAATTCTCCCATTAAAACTGATCTTCAAGAATGAAATGTTGAAACTCACTCCATATAATCCTTTGTATGTAAAAAATGACACCCTGTGAAGAACAAGCTTATCCCTGGATACCTCTACACTCCTGTATGCCAAGTACCTTGCCTTCAGCTCCTGGATCTCCTGGCGGATGCGGGTGGTCTCCTCTCGGTAGCGCCGCACCCGGAGCTCGTCCTGGGCAATCTGCTGGCTCTGTTTCTGCAGTTTTTGGACCAGGTAGTCCCGGATGACAGACAGAGTGGCCGTGGAGTTATGGGCCAGGGTCTGCACCACTGAGATGGGAGGACACAAAACCATGAAGCATGCAGCTTTCTGGACAGAGCTGAAGGGCCCCTGCCCCAGAGCCCGTTCGCCAGCAGCCTGCACCCACCTAGCCACCCAGCCCAACCCCCGTAATACCTAGAAGGGGCGGCATGAGGTTCTTGCTCTCGATGTGCTTGAGCACAGCCGCCACGTACTCTTTGCAGTCCTCCTCCTTGCGGGCAAAGTAGCTGAGTGCCTGCTCCCACAGGGAGGGCTCCTGCTCCCCATGGCGCTCGCACACAGCAACCACCTGCCGGTACTGCTCGTGCTGCATGTGGTAGTGCATGATCTGCTGGAACCTGCGGCCAGGTGGGCTGTCATCAGCAGCCGACACTCAGTCAGGCGAGTGACTCAGCTCTGCCCCCTCCCCTGAGGACCCCCTGACTCTTACAGTTTGCCCTGCTCATAGAGGTAAAGGACTCCATCCTGGAAGTCGTGCATCTGGCAGAGGACCAGGGCCTTGTCAAAGACATCACAAAAGCGGCCACTCTTCAGTAGGGAGATGGCCTCTGCATGAAGCTTCTCTTTGACCTAGAAAAGGAGGGTGGAGCTGCCAGACATTAGGGGAAAAAGTGACCCCTCAGCAAGTCAACTAGTCTTCCCCTCACTCCAATTTCCTCTTTTTTCTCCCCAGTGTTTATTTATTTAGGCTGTGCTGGCTCTTAGTTATGGCATGTGGGATCTAGTTCCCTGACTAGGGTTTGAACCCAGGCCCCCACATTGGGAGTGAAGAGTCTTAGCCTGCCTAAAACTCTGGTTTTAGACCAGCAGTGAAAATCACTCAGTGGTGTCTGACTCCTTGCAAGGAAGTCTTCAATTTCCTTTTCATGGGGAACCATTTAGCCCCTCAGGGTGAGGTGTTATTGATCTAAAGCGAGCAAGTGGCACCCAGAGAAGAAATGCAAGTGCTGTCTTTTTCTCAACACCTCTGGTGGCTCTGCCAGGCCTCACCTGCGGATCTTCCTCGTGGGCCCAGTTCTGGAGTCGCAGCTCAAGCAGCGTGTCGTAGATGCCCTGCGGGGAGTCAGGCTGTACCTCGCTCATGTGCTCTAGGAACGCTTTCAGCTCTCGAGGGTTGTTGGCAAAGATGGGGATGAACTCCTCCGAGTTGGCCTAGGATGGCAAGGGATGAGAGAGGAGGCCAAGTGAGTGGGCCTGCTCCCCATGCCCCTGAGATGACCCCCGTATGTTCAAAAGCCATTCTCCCTGAGGCCTTACCCTGCAGCCTGGAGCCTCCCTATCACCTCGGCCTTCAAGGCTAGGCCGATAGTCGGTACAGAGTCCCTTCAGCAGCTGGGTCGTCTGCTCTGGTATATGGTGCATGAGGATCTTGCCATAGCTTTCATGTTGCTCTCAGCCTGCTCAAACGGCAGCTTGCCAATATACCGGAGGGCTTCCTGATAATTCTGTGGGGACAAAAAGGGCAGCGGAATTGCAGGCTCCTGCCTCAGCCATCAAGACACACTTTATTTTTATTACTATTTTCTTTTGGGGGCTCCCTGCACGGATTCTCCAGTTGTGGCGCATGTGGGCTAAGTGGCCCCACAGCATGTGGGATCTTAGTTCCCTGACCAAGGACTGAACCCATGTTCACTGCACTGGAAGGCAGACTCTTTAACCAGTGGACCCCCAGGGAAGTCCCAGGAGGTACTTTCAGCATCCCAGGGATATCCCAGAAAAAGAACACAGCCTGCCCGAGTCAGGAGGCTCACCTACCTTGATGTCCTCTAGCTGGATCTTCAAGTACCACTCATGATGAGCGTGGTTCTCAGCCAAATAGAGGGCATGAGAATAGTAGCCAGCCTGCCGGAGGACCTTGATGGCTGTCTCCACATCAAAGTGGACTTCACTCTCACTCTTTGTCTGTCAGGAAAACATTAGACAAAACCATTCACAGGTTGTGGCTGGGCAAGGGAAAGGAAATATGCATCTCATTCTAAGACCAGATTCTTAAGGTAATAGTATGGATTTTTTTTTTTCTGGCCACACGGAGTAGCATGTGGAAACTTAGCTGCTCCACACCAGGGAGTGAACCCCGGGCTGCCTGCAGTGGAAGAAAAGTCTTAATCACTGGACTGCCAGGGAAGTCTCAAAGATGATTCTTTTAAAAGATAGTTATCCTGCCTCTCTGTAAGTGTTTCTCTGCCTCTACTGTTAGAGGGATGCCTCTGGGGACACTGGGCTTCCTGGGGCTTAGATACCACGAGAAGTTCTGGCATCAAGAAACAAGAACAGGGGAATTCCCTGGAGGTCCGGTGGTTAGGACTCTATGCCCTCACTGCTGGGTCCCAGGTTCGATTCCTGGGGGCCGGGGGGGCGGGGGGGCGGGGATGAAGATCCCACAAGCCGCACAGCACAGCAAAAAAAAAAAAAAAAAAAAAAGGAGGGGAGACAGGAGAGAACTCACAGAAAAGGCTATTTCTCTTCCTTGCCTACAGACCAGAGGACCCGAGGATTCTGGTCCCTAAATACAAGCAGTCTTCCCTCTCCCTGCAGTCCTGGTGAAGCCCCTCAAAGAACCCTCTGCCAGCACCACCCCGCACCTTGATGAACTCCTCCAGCTTTGAGCTGTCCTTGAGCTTGGTGTAGCAGTTGAGCAGCAGGGTGGTGTGGTCGGCATTGGCCAAGGACTGCCGGTGCAGGGTCTGCAGGTAGGCTGTCAGGTTATGGATGCGCTGGGCATCGAGGAACTTGCGGATCACGTACGATGGCTCCAACTTTCCAATGGTTCTAGGGAGACACAGGTGTCAAACAGCATCAGGATCATCATACTTCTCAGACTTTCATGTGCGTAGGAATCCCTTGCAGGTTTCAAAATGCAAATTCTGTTTCAGCAGGTCTGGGGTGAGGCATGAGATCCTGCAATTCTCACAAGATCCCAGGTGGTATCGATGCTACTAGACTGGGGACCACAGGAGCATCAAGGCTCCAGAATACTGGTTTTTAGACTTGACTGAAAACAGGAATTCTAGAGAGGTTGGCAAAGAAGCTAGACAGGGTTTTAGAACTCTTCACTAAGTCAGAAAACTAATTAGTACCAAGGAAAGAAACTGTGGGAACAAGAGATGAATACCCTTTCCCCTTTAAAGAATTTGATCAAAATAAGTATTAACAAAGGCCAAGCTAACATTTAAAATAACAAGTACTTTTCAGCTCAACTTCCTTGAGAGCTTTCCTGGTAGCTCAGACAGTAAAGAATCCGCCCACAATGTAGGAGATCTGGTTTCAATCCCTGGGTTGGGAAGACCTCCTGGAGAAGGCTACCCACTCCAGTATTCTTGCTTGAAGAACTCCTTGGACAGAGGAGCTTGGTGGGCTCCAGTCCATGGGGTGGCAAAGAATCAAACACAACTAGTGACTATCACTTTCACTTATCATCAGCTCAACTGCACACTGATCATGTAGCATCTGACCCTAAATATTCCCTTTCCAATAAGGTATACTGTCTCATTTGGCATTGCAATTTATGTAGGAAAAAAGGACAGTTCATGATGGAGTCCACTGCCTGCCCCAGTCCCCAAGTACAGGTTCCAGCCTAGCTGGCTCTCTTCCCACATTCAAGGTATATCCTAAAGCGCCTCTAGACTGACCGGATATACTGCTGGACAGCTCCATCATGGTTGCCCTTGCTGTAGAGATGGTCCCCATACTGCATAAAGATCTGAGCCAACCCATCGCTGTCCAGATGCTGGCTCTTGGCCAGGTTAATCGCCATCTCAAATAGGTTCTTCTTAAACAGCATCTGGAAAGGAATAGAGATTAGAAAACTGGAAGAAGCAGGCCTGAGAAGACACCTTCCCAGAATTCATCCACAACACACAAGCCAGACAGTTATGAAATTCCAATCAGCCTAGATCTTAGGGTGAAACCCCCAGACACAACAAGACTAACATCAGCTCACCTCACTAAGTTCTCTGCAGGTAGGCAGAGTAGACCCTGAGAGTGGGCTCAGGCCCCCAGCCACTGCTTCCCTCTAAGGCCACATCCCAGGCCACTGACCTTGGAATCTTACCCTAAAGAGGCTGAGTAAGGCTGTGACCTAAAGGGAAGGAAACACCCTGGCCAAGGAGACTTGGGGAGTCTGTTCCTAGAGCCGTGTCTGGGTGCCCATAGCCAGCTCTGGGAACCTGGTGGCCTTGCCTCCAGTTTGGTCTGTGTGTCCTTCTCCTGCAGTGCGTGGACCCGCCCATCCCGCGTCAGCACGTACAGGGAGCCCCACTCAGCAAGCACATCCACTACATCTTCAAAGACGGCGCTATAGGCTATGAACTTGTTGCACAGGTCATAGATGTTGAGAATCTGTTTGTCAGAGCTCTGGGAGTCCCGGCTGGTAAACTCTGACCTGTATGGGAAAGAAAAAAGCACTGGATATTTATCTGTACCACCTCAGTCTCAGCTCCCCTCTATTTCCTTTCCCTTGACAACTCTGGTGCTACCTATTCCTCCCAGAACAAATCACTGCTAGCAGCTCATCCTGCAATACACAGCGTGGTGGTAGCAGTTGTAGGAAGAGTATGTGTAGACCTGGTCTTACCTTTAAGGATCCTATAATTAATACAGGCAACAGACTGAAAACTTAAGTACATTCCAACATCCAAGATTCAACAAATAATTAATGCCTGGTATATGTAGTCCACTAGGCCTGGTACTGAATGAAAACTAGTGTCTGACAAGGATCACCTGCATCGTGCAGAAGATTCTGTCCCACTTTCTGATGCCTCAGGAAAAAAAAACAAAACAAAACCCTGTGTTGCATCTCCTAGCACTTTCCAATCTCTCCACTACTCAATCCCTTGTTCCCCTACCCAATTCATTTCACCGGAGTAACTAAAAAACCCAATGCCAGGCCCCAAATTCCCTGGAGCATTCTAATGCAAAAGGATTGCTTAGCAAATGTTTGCAGCAAAAGCACACTTTTCAGCAAAAAAAAAAGTTATAACTGAGCCTAGGTGTAAACATCTGTACAAAAAGTACAAAGTAGGGGGTAAACAGGATATAGGCATTAGGAGTTTGAAATTGGGTTAATTCTAAGGAACAAGCCCAGCCCACTCCCTTTTGCTTCTCTATAGAATCCTTACTTGGGAGAAACCTTCCGGTCACGGGAGACAATGACAAGATAGCCTCTAAACCAGTGAGCGATGAGTTTATGGCCCTCAAAGGCAAAGCAGGGCCCACGTTCATCAGGCTGGTACAGATAGACACATTCATCCCCTGCCACTATGAACTGCAGGTCCTGGGAAGGGTCGCTGAGGGCTGAACAGCGCAGGCCACAACCATGGGTGTCCAATTCCACACGAGGATAGTCCTTTCCAGAAACTATGTAGGACTGTGAGAAGTAAGAGAGGGGTTAACAGACTGCCTCTAAAGAGGTAGCATCAATGTTCCCAAATAAAGAGGCTGAGTAAGGCTGTGACCTAAAGGGAAGGAAACACCCTGGCCAAGGAGACTTGGGGAGTCTGTTCCTAGAGCCGTGTCTGGGTGCCCATAGCCAGCTCTGGGAACCTGGTGGCCTTGCCTCCAGTTTGGTCTGTGTGTCCTTCTCCTGCAGTGCGTGGACCCGCCCATCCCGCGTCAGCACGTACAGGGAGCCCCACTCAGCAAGCACATCCACTACATCTTCAAAGACGGCGCTATAGGCTATGAACTTGTTGCACAGGTCATAGATGTTGAGAATCTGTTTGTCAGAGCTCTGGGAGTCCCGGCTGGTAAACTCTGACCTGTATGGGAAAGAAAAAAGCACTGGATATTTATCTGTACCACCTCAGTCTCAGCTCCCCTCTATTTCCTTTCCCTTGACAACTCTGGTGCTACCTATTCCTCCCAGAACAAATCACTGCTAGCAGCTCATCCTGCAATACACAGCGTGGTGGTAGCAGTTGTAGGAAGAGTATGTGTAGACCTGGTCTTACCTTTAAGGATCCTATAATTAATACAGGCAACAGACTGAAAACTTAAGTACATTCCAACATCCAAGATTCAACAAATAATTAATGCCTGGTATATGTAGTCCACTAGGCCTGGTACTGAATGAAAACTAGTGTCTGACAAGGATCACCTGCATCGTGCAGAAGATTCTGTCCCACTTTCTGATGCCTCAGGAAAAAAAAACAAAACAAAACCCTGTGTTGCATCTCCTAGCACTTTCCAATCTCTCCACTACTCAATCCCTTGTTCCCCTACCCAATTCATTTCACCGGAGTAACTAAAAAACCCAATGCCAGGCCCCAAATTCCCTGGAGCATTCTAATGCAAAAGGATTGCTTAGCAAATGTTTGCAGCAAAAGCACCTTTTCAGCAAAAAAAAAAGTTATAACTGAGCCTAGGTGTAAACATCTGTACAAAAAGTACAAAGTAGGGGGTAAACAGGATATAGGCATTAGGAGTTTGAAATTGGGTTAATTCTAAGGAACAAGCCCAGCCCACTCCCTTTTGCTTCTCTATAGAATCCTTACTTGGGAGAAACCTTCCGGTCACGGGAGACAATGACAAGATAGCCTCTAAACCAGTGAGCGATGAGTTTATGGCCCTCAAAGGCAAAGCAGGGCCCACGTTCATCAGGCTGGTACAGATAGACACATTCATCCCCTGCCACTATGAACTGCAGGTCCTGGGAAGGGTCGCTGAGGGCTGAACAGCGCAGGCCACAACCATGGGTGTCCAATTCCACACGAGGATAGTCCTTTCCAGAAACTATGTAGGACTGTGAGAAGTAAGAGAGGGGTTAACAGACTGCCTCTAAAGAGGTAGCATCAATGTTCCCAAAGGTATCCCCACCTCCACACTGGTTCTCTTAATTCTTAGCACCCAAGACTACCTGGATGTTTCCCTTTCCCTTAAATGGGCCATTACCATCAGCCATCTACTAAATATGTAAGCAGAATCCACATTCTCTTCCTCTGTATACGCTATCACTACTTACTACAGATATTCGGCAAGTAAGAGAATTTTACTGCTTTATCAGAAAACTCTGGCTGAAAAGAAAACAAAACTATTGGTGTGAGTAAGCTGTTATATTAGAAGCATAAGAACCAAAGAAGCAACTTGGCCAGTGTCACTTAACAAGCCTATTTGAAGAAAAACTTATGTCTTCTGCTACAAACTCAAGAGTTCTCTTCCTAGCTCTAACTCTTCCCAGTCTCCTAAGTAAAGAAATAAAATATTAAGTTAGGCAAATGATTCAAGGCTGTATGATTAAAAATATAAGAACCTCTTTTGTCAGTTCCTTATCCTAGCCCACTGAGCAATTAAAAAAACCTTTCCTACTTGCCCCAACAGTCATACCAGGAGGTGCTGGTCATACCTGAACATTTCAGTTGTCACAACAAACAAGTGAGTGGTCTTTCCTGCTTGGCGAAAGGCCAGCCCTGTAACAGGATAGTTGCCCTTGTGCAAAATCTGGGTCTTGCTATGTCGGTCCCGAGTGATGTCCCCTTTGTTCAATGTAACACTGCCATCTGTGAAGCCTACAGGAGAGCAAGGAACAGTATTTTATTGAGGCTGAAAAGGCACGGAAGCAGAAAAAAACCTTTAGAGGCACTTTTAGAAGTGACTATCTTTCTCCTCATACCCAACCTCTCCAGCGGTTACCATGAGGATTAGGACTCATGGACTCATTTTCAAAGAACAAAACGAAATGCTTTCCCATCCCAAACTTTAAAATCTCAAAAGTCCTCACTTCAGTACAAAATGGTCTCATGAAAACAGTGAAAATGAGCTGGAGAAGCAACTCTGAAGGAAATCTATAAAGAATCATGAGGTGTTAGCTTTGCCTTCTTTCTTCTTACCAATGGCCATAAAGTTGAGATTTTCATGGACAGTCAAACAAGATACAACAGTCGGTTCTGTCCCCGGGATGGCAGGGAAGATTCGAGTGCAGAGTGGATTGCCACCATCTCTCTTCTCCAGGTTCCAGATCTTTACCTGGGGACAGATCTCAGATGTGTGAATGCTAGTCACCCTCCAACAAATAATCATTCCCAGGCCTCTAGGTCTTTCCTGTTTCCTTTCTAGGACTCACCAGGGGGTTGATGCCCTCTTCATCCTCACCAACAGAGGCCAGAATATTGTGCTGCTTCAGTTGGTACAGGTGTGTCACCCGTAGTTTGTAGGCTTGGAAACCCGTAAGCTGTAGGGAGCGGGGCAAGAACCAGATCTGGCCTTCCATATGTGCAGAGCAGTCAAGGAGCCTCCTTTCCAAGGGGAGATTCTTACATTTAGGCCAGAACGCAAATAACAACTACTCCCAGGGCTTCCCTGGTGGCTCAGATGGTGAAGAATCCACCTGCAATTCGGGAGACCTGGGTTCGATCCCTGGGTTGGGAAGATCCCCTGGAGGAGGGCATGGCAACCCACTCCAGTATTCTTGCCTGGAGAATCCCCATGGACAGAGGAGCCTGGTGGACCACAGTAAACGGGGTCCCAAGGAGTCAGACATGACCGAGCACAGCACAGCACCCCAGTGGCTCAGCTAGTAAACAACCCACCTGGCAATGCAGGAGACGCAAGAGACGGGGGTTTAAACCCTGGGTCAGGAAGGTGCCCTGGAGAAGGAAATGGCAACCCACTCCAGTATTCTTGCCTGGGAAATTCCATGGACAGAGAAGCCTGCATGGGCTGCAGTTCATGGAGTTGCAAAGAACTGGGCATGACTAAGCACACATGCACAATAAAAAAACAAAAACTATACAACTGTTTACATTTTTCAAGGTTTTTTCCACCTATCATCTCTGGAAACTCCCCATTTTCAAAACAGTAGAAAGGCCAGAGTTTAGGGGCAGCATTATACAAAACAAAGCAAAAAAACCAAGTCGTGGTTTCATTTAACTCTTCCCCCACAATATGGGCTGGGGCGATAATGACACCTTACATATTCATCTTTCAAAATCAACTTGCATCTGTTCTTTTGATCGACCTTAAAAACAAAAACCTTGCCCAACTGTTATTTTACGCCCCTTTTGCAGATAAGGAAATTGAAGTCCAGAGAGGTTAAACGACTTGCCCAGGATTATTCACTCATTTGGCAACAAGTTAAAGAGAACGGACTTCCTCCTTTCTTCCCTGAGACCACAGAAGGAACACCGAGCGCCCATCTAAAGGAAACTGGCACGTAACACGAACCCTTCTGACGGACAGATTTCACTCAGCTGGATCTCTTCAGGGATTCGAGGAGGGAAGGGACAGCTCCAGAAGAAGGATATCTCCAAAGACTAGGCTCCCTCTGCCTGAGTCGCAGACTGTGATGCCAGGAGGGAGGCAAAGGAACTTGGAAGCAGCGGGTCCAGAGGCAGGCGCGGCCCCGGGAGCAGCCCCATCATTGCCCTGTGGCTCCTTCACCAGCTCCTTGTCGAAGAAAACGAAGCGCCGCCACTGCAGGTAGGTCGCCATCTTGGCCGAAGGTCCCCGCCTCCAGGGAAGAGGTCACATGACAGGAGCCGGCGTATCACATGACCCGTTGACGTTCTGGAGTCTGGGTGCACCTGCGCTCTGCTCTCGAAGTGACGGTTTCCCGCTGCTGGGACAGTGGGCGCGGCCGCTTGAGGCAGGGTTCACCGCCCGCAGCTCGCTCCGCAGTTTTCGGTTTTGCCGGCTCTGTAAGTGCCTTGGCTGAAATGCTTCTTAAGAGCTAGACCTTCAACTCTCTGGGCATCAGTTTCCTCTTTAATTAAACTGACGGGCAGTGAGGGATGAAGATGAGGGATGACACGCGGTTTGTGAATTGTAACCCGCTGTGCCTAGGTGAATTACCTTCTGCATCACAGGACTGTTTTGAGGCCTAAGTGAATCGGTGTTTATGAAACTGGTTTTTCGGCTGTAGGAAAGGAGAAATAATATTAGAGGTTTGTGTCCGCCACCAGGTACAGGTTGTAACTACAGTCAGTATGGTTTTGGGTCCCTCTGTCAGAGGCATGGTGTTTATTGGGCACCTAAAACATGTTTCTTAAGGAAGCTGGGAAATAATTCTGAGGCACAAATTCCAATAACCTGGGCTTTCTCTCCTTGCCATAATGACAGGGTGTAAGCAGAGTATAGCAAAGAGCCTTGAAGCCGCGGCACTGGGCAGGTGACAAGGGTCCCAACTTGGGCTAAACCAGCTGTCTGTGTGGAAAACTGCAAATGTACTTGTTTTTGCGCCACTGGAAGCTACAAATGGGAATGACACATCATTTGAGACAGTATGCAATATGAAAAAGTGGCCGTATGATTAGTATTTGTGAAGTTTACTTTTGCATCCCTGTCCCCCACAGCCTATTTTCAGAACATGCTAGGCTTCATTCCCTCCCCAGATTCTCAGCAAGCAGGACCTGTGTGTTGCTTACCAAGAACCAGGGCTAACAGCCTAGTAGATGCTCCAAGTGGATTGAAGCAACGAATATGGATGATTTTCCTCTTACCCTCTCCTTGATCTAGTTGATGGAAAAAGTTATGTCTATTTGTCTAAAGAAATAAATGAGGGGAGGGCACACAGATTTCCTGATTTACAGCCCAGATTTCTTCTTTGTCACGCAGGTATTAGTACCATTTTGAATCTCAGTCTCTGAGCAGAAGCACAAATAGGGTCTAGATGGGACCCGATTTCACCTTTGAGTTATGTCCGTTATTAAGGCTATGGATAATACTTGTTAAAGAAAACAAAATGAAAGCAAAGAGATGTGAACAGCAGAATGACATCTTTGTTGTTGTGTTTGCTCCCCCTACTGTCCAGTGGTAGAGGCTCTGATGTCTAAGCCACTGGATCTTCTGATGGTACATGATCAGAGACTGGCCCTCCAGAGAACCCATGCACCTCTTCAGACTTGCTGCCTTCCTTCCTTTCCTCTTTTTGACAAATATGTCTTTGGTATTCCTGAAATTGTACTAAATGCCTAGCATATATACATGAAATAGACATGGTGCCTGCTCTTCAGGGAGCTTGACCACCACCATAGGAAACAGACATAAAAAAGACTGACAGTAATGAGCCTTTAATTTCTTTTTTCTTAAATTGAAGTAAGTTGATTTAAAAATAAATAAATAAATTGAAGTAAGTTGACTTACATTGTTTCAGGTGTACATCAAAGTGATTCAGTCATATATATATGTATATACATATACACACACACACACACGTGAAGTTGCTTAGTCGTGTCTGACTCTTTGCAACTCCATGGACTGTAGCCTATCAGGTTCCTCCATCCATGGGATTTTCCAGGCAAGAGTGCTGGAGTGGATTGCCATTTCCTTCTCCAGGGGATCTTCCCGACCAGGGTCTCCCACATTGCAGGTAGACGCTTTACCATCTGAGCTACCAGGGAAGCGCACGCACACGCACACACACACACACACACACACACACACACACACACACACCTATACACCTATATAAAATAGATAAACAGCAAGAACCTACTGTATAGCACAGGGAACTATACTCAATACCTTGTAATAACCTATAATGGAAAATAATCTGAAAAAGAATATATGTGTATGTGTGTGTGTACACATTCTTTTTCAGGTTATTTTCCATTATAGGTTATTACAAGGTATTGAGTATAGTTCCCTGTGCTATACAGTAGGTTCTTGCTGTTTATCTATTTTATATAGTAGTGTGTATCTGTTAACTCCAAATTCCCAATTTATCCCTCCCTTCCTTTCCTGTTAGGTAACCATAAGTTTGTTTTCTATGTCTGTAGTCTATTCCTGCTTTTTAAATAAGTTCATCTGTTCGTACTGCTTTAGATTTCACATATAAGTGATGCCATATGATACTCATCTTTAACTTACTTCATTTTTTATTATGATCTCTACATCCATCTATGTTTCTGCAAAGGGCATTATTTCATTCTTTTTATGGCTGATATTATTAATATATACCACATCTTTATCCATTCGTCTATCAGTGGACATTTAGGTTGCTTCCATGTCTTACTATTGTGAACTGTACTGCTGTGAATATTGGGGTACATGTGTCTTTTCAAATTAGAGCTTTCATCTTTTCCGGATACCAGCCCTAAATTTCATATAGCAAATTATACCTACTGAGGTGCTTTCACTCTTCATTGACTCTTCATAGCAACCACCTGCAGAAGTATCATTATCTCTGATGAGAAACAGAGTCTCAAAGAGGTTCAGGTGATTCTCCCTGCGCAAAAACATCAAAGTCTTTTGGAAATAAAACGAATTCTTCAGTTCCCTAACCTTTAATTAAATAACTTGCCGGGGGTGTGAAGCTAGGCTACACTTGTCAGAACATACACCAGGATTTGTCTTTTAGGTATGCTTGTCTGAATACAGGCACTTCAGTGTAGTGAGGATGTAAGAAGGGAAACTGCACAGAAAGTGATTGTGTGTACAAAATCACTTCCAGTTCTGCACACTGAGAACTGGACTTCTGAAGGGACTAAAGGTAAAAGAAGCAACTCGAGTCTTTAGCTTGAAATTAAAGCGATCATGACTCAGAATCAAGAATTACCTAGCAATGCCCTCTCTTTTGCTCTTCAGCAGTCTGCTGCCCATGAATGTAAAACAGTCATATCCACTACAGCAAAATAGGAATACTTCTTGTTCCAGCTGCAAATTTTTATTTTCTGTCATCCACCGCCCTCCCCACACCCCACCCAATCTGGCTCTCTGAGTAGAAACTATTTTCTTAACTACTGAAAAATCTGTTTTTGTTTGTTTGTTTGTTTTTCTCTTTGCCCCTAAAAAGGCTAGCAGCAGTTTCCACTTTAGGAACAAAAAGGTCAACCTAATAAACTCAGAGGTCTTACAGTTAAGAGAGCGCAGGGCTTCAAGGCAACCATAAAACAGGAGAAAGGAGCAATTAGCTGATTATTGATTGTGAAAATCTGGCCTGCAAGAGGGAATTTGGTCATGAATTTGGTAAAGCACTTAACCAAGCTTTTAGCACTGCAGTAGTGCATATCTTTTAGTTTTATTTCTCTAGACTGAAGGAAAAAAAAAGCTAACTAATGTATATTTGGTTCTTAGGAGTCCCTAGCACTGTGTGAAGCACTTTACCCCCTTCTTTAATTTTGACACCAACCCTGTGATGCTGAAAGCTCAGCTTCTCTGCACACAGGTGCTGAATCAAATCTCAAGAGTTTTGAGTGAAGTGGAAAAGGATAGCTTTATTCGTTTGCCAAGCAAAGGGGCCACAGTGGGCTAATGCCCTCAAAGTTGTGTGTCTCCACTTGGAGAAGATAGTGAGTTTTATAATAATTGTTCAAAGAGGGCATGATCAGCTTGTGGACATTCTTCTGATAGGTTCATGGTGATGCAAGTAGGAATTAGCATAATTAACCTTCAGGTTAACTAATCTGAGGTCTACATGCTTGTGGGCAGTATACCATCATTAACCATGTCAACTTCTCTCACCTCGAAGGGGTTTCAGTATCTGCAAAATAACTCAAAGATATTGTTGTGTGTATCCACTGATAGGGAAACAGGACCTTGCCCCAAGACTGCTCTTGACTGTTTGTTTCTCCCTGGTCTCCCATCCCCTCCCTTCCCTAGTTAACAACTGCTTGAATCTGCCTACCGGAACTCAGGGGAAGTGATGGAAGCTGAATGAAGGCTGTTTCCTACAATCAAAGAAATGGGGACACAAAGCCCTTGTGCCCAGGAGCCCCACAGGCCCTTTTTGGTATGACCTGTGAGGCATGTACCTGCATGCCTCTTTGAAAGATGTTGAAACTGAGGTTTCAACTGAGCTACACAACAGACATTTATTCTGTAATTCTAAAAATACTGCTATAAAAGTAGGAAAAAAAAAAACTTACCCGGGTGCTTCTCCGCCTAAAGTTATAGTAAATAAACCATCAAGTCTTTTGTGTGACACATACAAAATAATTTCTGAAATTATTACTGAAGTGTAACATGTAAACAGATTAAGTGTACATACTATAATCCATTGAATTTTCACAAAAGCCATTGCAACCAGCATCCCCAAAGCCAACCTTATGCCCTCTTCTTACTGTGAAAGGGTAAGTACCATCCCAACTTCTATGACTAGAATTTAATTTTGCCTGTTTTTAAACTTTATCCAAGTGAAGTCATAAACTGTGTGCTCTCTGGTTTCTGTCTGCTTGCACTGAATACTGTTTGTGGGATTTATTTAAGCAGTTGAATGTAAGAGACCAATTGCTCTGTAGAATTCCATTGTGTAAATCTACCACTATTTACTTGATCCAACTTTTTTTTTAACAACTTCATGTGGCACTCAGGATCTTAGTTCCCCTAAGGGATCGAACTTGTGGCCCCACCAGTGACAGCACCAAGGCCTAACCCACTGGACTGCCAGGGAATTCCCTATCTATACAGTTATTGCTGAGCATTGGCGCAGTATTCCATTTCAGTGCATTTTGAATTAAGCTATTACAAAGTCTCAGTGAACAAAGTCTCTTATGAATGTGTTCAGATAGATATATACCTAAAAATGGGGTAACTGGGTGACAACACTTTTTAAATTCTCCTAGACCAGGATGTTCACCATAATTGACATTGGCCTCAGCCCATGACATGGTTATATAATGTGTGCATGGTTTATAATGTATGCATGTGCTCTGGCGTAGGTGTTCATTTTATTCATGTTCTGTGAGATGGCAGCTCTCTCCCTTGGGCTTTTGCACAGTGTAGGGGAGGGGAGGTAGACCTCAAACGTTATTACAGGCTGTTCTGGAGAAGAACTAGTGGATTCAGCTGTCTTGTGCTGTGCTGTGCTAAGTCACTCAGCCATGTCTGACTCTTTGCGACCCAGTGGACTGTAGCCCGCCAGGCTCCTCTGTCCATGGGGATTTTCCAGGCAAGAATACTGGAGTGGATTGTCACGCCCTCCTCCAGGAGATCTTCCCAACCCAGGGATCGAACCTAGGTCTCCTGCATTGCAGGCGGATGCTTTACTGTCTGAGCCACCAGGGAAGCAGCTGTCTTGTTTCATCTGTCAGATGTTCTACATTAAAATTTTCCTACTGTTTTACACCTTGCTCTTGTGAAACTCCCATCTGGTCAGAGAACAAAACAGGTGACTCCCCAGAGCAATTGCACCTGCTGCCCCTCCCAGGGGGACAGAGACCCAGGTTGAGAAGCACAGCTGCTGCAGACTGCTCCCACCAAGGATATTCTGGAAATGGGAGCTCACATAAGGAGCAGGGCAGACTGACTTTCTTGCTCTCCCAGTAAAGCCATTCACAAAAATGATCACAAAAATCTGTGGAAAATTCTTAAACAAATGGGAATACCAGACCACCTTACCTGCCTTCTGAGAAATCTGTATGCAGGTCAAGAAGCAACAGTTAGAACCAGATATGGAACAATGGATTGGTTCCAAATTGGGAAAGGAGTACATCAAGGCTGTATATTGTCACTTTGCTTAACTTATATGCAGAGCACATCATGCAAAATGCCGGGCTGGATGAAGCACAAGATGGAATCAAGATTGTTGGGAGAAAGAAGTAAAATAAAGTGAAAGCTGCTCAGTCATGTCCGACTCTTTGTGACCCCATGGTCTATACAGTCCATGGAATTCTCCTGGCCAGAATACTGAAGTGGGGAGCTTTCCCCTTCTCCAGGGAATTTTCCCAACCCAGGGATCGAACCTAGGTCTCCTGCATTGCAGGTCGATTCTTTACCAGCTGAGCTACAAGGTAAGCCCACCCAGAGAGATATCAATAAACTCAGATATGCAGATGATACCACCATTATGGCAGAAAGCAAAGAACTGAAGAACCTCTTTATGAGAGTGAAAAAACTGGCTTAAAACTCAGCATTCAAAAAACTTAAGATCATGGCATCTGGTCCCATCACTTCATGGCAAATAGATGGGGTAACAACGGAAACAGAGATAGACTTTATTTTTTGGGACTCCAAAATCACTGCAGATGGTGACTGCAGCCATGAAATTAAAAGATGCTTGCTCCTTGAAAGTCAAGTTATGACCAACCTAGACAGCATATTAAAAAGCAGAGACATTACTCTGCCAACAAAGATCCATCTAGTCAAAGCTATGGTTCTTCTGGTAGATATGAGAGTTGGACTATAAAAGAAAGCTGACCGTTGAAGAATTGATGCTTTTGAACTGTGGTTTGGAGAAGACTCTTGAGAGTCCCTTGGACTGCAAAGAGATCCAACCACTCAACCCTATGGAAAGTTCGTTCTGAATATTCATTGGAAAGACTGATGCTCCAGCTGAAGCTCCAACACTTTGGCCACATGATGTGAAGAACTGACTCACTGGATAAGACCCTGATGCTGGGAAACTTTGAAGGCAGGAGAGGGGACAACAGAGGATGAGATGGTTGGATGGCATCACCAACTCAATGGATGAGTTTGAGCAAGCTCCGGGAATTGGTGATTGACATGGAAGCCTGGCATACTGCAGTCTGTGGGATTGCAAAGGGCTGGACACGACTGAGCAACGGAACTGAAAGTCATTCAATAGGTTTTTAATAATTGTGCAAAACTGTGAACATACTTGTTTCCCAAGATTGACCTCTGAAGGAAACGACAGGTCATCCCCATCTCTGGAATCCCAACACTTAGCACAATGCTTGCATGCAACACAGGGCCAATAAATGTTAAAGTGCATATTCTGTTTGAAAGAATCTACCCTACTGAATTGGAGAAGGAAATGGCAGCCCACCCCAGTATTGTTGCCTGGAAAATCTCATGGACGGAGGAGCCTGGTAGGCTGCAGTCCATGGGGTCACAAAGAGTTGGAGGACACAACTGAGCGACTTCACTTTCACCTCACTGAATAGGTGGTCAAAAGTAGAGTCAGTTATTGAGAAACAAAACCTTGGGGACTTTGCTGGTAGCCCAGTGGTTAGGAATCTGCCTTCCAATGCAGGGGACACAGGTTCAGTCCCTGCTTGGGGAACTAAGTCCCACATGCCACTGAGCAACTAAGCCTGCACACCACAACAGGCTTAGAAAATAAGCAAAATCTTTCTCTGTGGCACTGAAATGACAACTTCTATGTTCATCAGTATGACTAAACAACTCCCATGCTATGGAATGTTCTATAGCAGTAAACAAGGTGAATCTGTACACTGGTATGGAAAATACACCATGATTTATTTTAACAAAAGAAAAAAGCAAGTTACAAACAAGCTAATTGTATAACATTTTATCATTTAAAAAAGCAGCTACATATTTCAAGAGGCATACATGTATGTAAATAGAGGAAAAGGCCTAGAATGTTACACATCTAATAACAGCAGATAACTCTAGAGATTGTGGGTATTATCAAAGAGATTTAACTTTATCTGGCATATTAGAACTTTTTACAAGATTACATTTGTGTAATTAAACTGTGTTAGTTTCAAGTGAATTTCTATTTCTACAGATTTCTCTACTACCTGAAGACTGAACGATTCTAAAAAGGAAGGAAAATAGACCTCCCCTTGATACTGCCAGTAGGTTGATCTTCTAAGCATAGACACCAGACTCAAATCTGAACCCAGCTGGATCTGTTTACTTTAACCTTTGCTTTTCGTCACTTTTAGTCACTAAAAGGATGCTGTGTACAACTGTACATATATATAATGACCTGGCTAGGGGAACCTGCCCCCCTGCCTGAATGTTAAAATGCCTTTATTCACCTCCTAGGGATAGATACACTAACCCTGCCCAACTGTGAATGGTTACAGAAAAGAAGAAATTAACACATCCCTTCCCTGATCTTATTTTGCAGAATTTATGGCCTTTTTACTTTACTTCCACACCACCTCCTCCTCTCTGTTCTATAAAAGAAACTGACATCCAGACCCCAATCAGATGGTACTCTAGGGTGCAAGCCTGCCATCTTCTTGGTTGCCAGGTTTTCCGAATAGTCTCTAGTCTTTGCCTCAACACTTTGTCATTCAACTATTGGCTAGTAGACAGAGTTTGGATTCTGTAACAGCCCTAAGCATTATTTTTAAATGTAGGGAAAGAACCAGATACGATTTCCTTAACCAAGCCTGGGCTGTCATAGCCAGGGCCTTCACAAGAACCTTCTGTAAAGGGAGGCCAGGCAACGATTTCATGAGAGGAAGCAGTGATACCATATTTAAGAAAAGTGCGCTGTCAATAAAACTGGAAAAAGAAAGTGTGCTCTCTCAGGACCATGCAGATTTCTATGGGCTTGTGAAGTACAGAGAGGGGAGTTAAGAGTGCCAGAAACCTTTCCGAGGTGCTTTAATTCAGAAAGTGCACAGGCATAATGGAAGAGAAACAAGAGGTGGTGCATCTGTGCTTAACCAAATAACAGCCTCACAAAAGCGGCTTTTGTGTCAGGGATTTGCAGTTCGGAATGTTCTTTCTCAAACTGGAGTCAAGAGTCCAGGCCAACTTCTGCCACTAATACAAGCGTTACCTCCGACTCATCAGCGAACATCTCTTGGTGGCTTTAGTTTCCGCAAAGAAAGAAAGCGGGGGTTAAGGTGGACTAAGCAGTCGTTCTCTGATTTCCAGCCAAAGCCTAGGGCAGTTCAATACCGACCAGCAAGCTAGCACCTCTTCCGCGTGGTTGCCTCGGGGGTACAAGGATGCCTGCTCCTCGGACGGGGCTCCTAGATGACCAGAAGAGGCCCGAGTGCTGGACTACCCGTTTGCCGAGTCGCTCCAGGAACCGACCACTCCAGACCCGAGCACTCAGATCTTCAGCGCCGCGGCCGGAAAGGTCCCTCGAGTGCACCGGGATGAACGCTGGGCCGCGCGTGACGTGGACCAATCGGCGGCCGGGATCGGCGGTTTTCCTCCAACTGATTGACTGGCCTCTCCTTCGCCTTCGAGGCGGCGGCCGGAGACGGAGGAGGGGGTGGGCCTAGGACGTGGCCCAATGGGGACGCGCGCCGCGGCGGTGAGGGGCGGGGCCAGGTCCGCGGCGCAGGGCCGGGCGGCGGAGGCGCCAATGAGCGCACGCCGCGTCCGGGGCCGGCTGGTGCGCGAGACGCCGCTGAGAGGTTGGTGGCTAATGTAACAGTTTGCAAGCAGAGGGGAGTTGTGGAGGGCGCCGGTTCGGGGGGCGCGCTGCTGGCCTTGTGGGTTCGGAGCTGCGTTTGTCTCAGAGCTGGGGCCACGGGAGCGGAGGCAAGAGGTAGGGGATGGCGATGGAAACCGGCCACCCCTTAGAGGAGGCAACGTGCTAGCTCCGGGGGCGGGTCAGTAGCCGGGAGTGAGGGCCGCACGGACGCCGGTGCGCTTGGCCCCGCAGCTCGGTCTCCGGGGTGCTCTCATGCCTTAGAGGTGGGCTGGGACCCGTTTCCGGGAGTTGGAGCCGCCGTCTTTGGCAGATGAGGCTTAGGTGAATTCGGAATACTCGCTGTCTTCTCGGCGCGGAACCTTATCGTTCCAGGCACAGCGGCTGTGTGTAGGCAGCGGGGCCGGGATGGGATGGAGAAGGGGAGCGGGCGGGACAACCCGAAGGGATGCTGAGGACGAGGCGTGCCCTTCTTCCATCCTGCCTCCTCCAGCGTCACTGTCTCTCAGTTCCCGTCCAGGCCCGGCCAGGCTTTCCCCGCCAGCGGGGGAGCTCCAGGTGTAGGGAGGTAGTCTAGTCCTGAGCGGGGATCCCTGGCGGCACCCCAGGTGTGTGACAGCAGGGACAGGATTGGAGTGCGCCCTTAGAGCTGCCTGTGCAGTGGGCGGAAGGCCTTGGTCTCCGTCCTCCTGGCCTGTTACCATCACTGTTTAGGGATGTGGTGGCCAAAGGCTTGGATCCCCGTTGGTTCACCTGGGCCTTCCTGTGGTCACTTCTGAAGATGGTGAGAGTGCTTGGTTCTCATTAGAAGGGAGGGGAGGGGATGTAGCCTGTCTTGCCCTGGATGAGGATGGAGTAGGTATGATTTTAAAGCTTCTCTGTTCTGGATGAGGTTCTGCCTCCTTCACTCAGGGAATCCAATTACAAGTGTTGTTTTTCTCCTCTCCTAGGGACACAATGGCAGCCACAGTCAGAAGGCAGAGGCCGAGGAGGCTAGCCTGTTGGGCCTTGATGACTGTGCTCTTGGCAGACCTGTTGGCATTGAGTGGTATGTACCCCAGCAGAGGCGTCAAAAGAAATATAAATGAGTGAATGATGGATGATATGTGGCGGGCAGGGGTAATGGGCTGGTGAATGGGAAACCTTTCGGCTCTTAGGTTGCCAGACCCAGACATTTTTCTTTGTTTGTTGCTGTCTTACCTTCTCCGTGGAAAGCGGTATGCTTTGATTAGTGGGGCCTCAGAAAGGCAGGGAAAGAGGAGCTAATTGACAGATCTGTTTCCCCTTCAGACACACTGGCAGTGATGTCTGTGGACCTGGGCAGCGAGTCTATGAAGGTGGCCATCGTCAAACCTGGAGTACCCATGGAGATTGTCTTGAACAAGTGAGGGCGGCCCAAGGGTCTGGTGGGGATAAGAGGGTCTGCACCCCAGGCCCAAGTGTGTTCTTGGTAGTGGCCTCAACAGACTTTGTGTCTGCATGATTGTGGGGTGTTGTATGTACTGGGGGTGTTGAGGCTCCTGAGAACACACCATGCCATAGGCACATGGCCCCAGTGTGTCTTTTCCTCAGGGAGTCCCGGAGGAAAACCCCAGTGACTGTGACCCTGAAAGAAAATGAACGATTCTTTGGCGACAGTGCAGCCAGCATGGTGAGCTCTCAGCCCACCCCCTTCCCAGAAGCAGTGGGCAGAGGAGAGACGATGGCAGACTTCAGAGTCTGCTCCCTGATCGATCTCTGAGGTAGGTAGGTGATGGCAGGCTTGGGAGTCTTAACACTGCTCTTTCTTTTTTACCTCTTCTCAGGCCATCAAGAACCCAAAGGCAACGTTGCGTTACTTCCAGCACCTCCTGGGGAAGCAGGAGAATAACCCCCATGTAGCCCTTTACAAAGCTCGTTTCCCTGAGCATGAGCTGGGCTTCGACCCGCAAAGGCAGACTGTGTACTTCCAAATCAGCCCGTGAGTGCCCTGCTGGGGAAGGTGGGCTCAGGGGACCTGGTGAGATCCCCGTCAACATGTGTTCACCACTGTCCTTGCGTGGATGCTGGGCTTTCCTTTCCGCTAACCATCCCCCTCCCCCAGGCAGCTGCAGTTCTCACCGGAGGAGGTCCTCAGCATGCTTCTCAACTACTCCCGGTCTCTGGCTGAAGATTTTGCAGGTGGGTGGCCAACGTGGAGCCAGTGGCAGCCACGTTCCCTGGAGACTCAAATGAAGGCAGGTCTGAGTCCCCAGGAACACTTAGTAACATTTGATGACATTTTTGGTTGTCACAACTAGGGAGCTGCAGCCACTGCCATCTACCGAGTAGAAGCCAGGGGTGCTGCCAGACGTCCTAGACTGCACACCTCTGCCACCCAAACAAAGGATTATCTGGCCCAGGGACTTTCCCGGTGGTTTAGTGGTTAAAACCCTGAGCTTCCATTGCAGGGGACACAGATTCAATCCCTGGTTGGGGAATGAAGATCCCACGTGCTATGTGGTGTGGCCGAGAAAAAAAAATACTATGTAGCCCAAAATGTCAGCGTGCTGAGACTGAGAAACCCCTATCTAAGGTGTGGAGCTGGTGGGAACCCTGTTCTGTTGTCCCCTGTAGAGCAGCCCATCAAGGATGCCGTGATCACCGTGCCAGCTTTCTTCAATCAGGCTGAGCGCCGAGCTGTGCTGCAGGCTGCGCGAATGGCTGGCCTCAAGGTGCTGCAGCTCATCAATGACAACACCGCCACTGCCCTCAGCTATGGTGTCTTCCGCAGGAAAGACATCAACAGCACTGCCCAGGTGAGCCAGGGAGGAGCTGCCGACTGGCCTGGCAGGGTGGCTGAGTCTGATGATGGAAGCCACTTGGCTTAATTTGCATCTTATTTGCATTCTGGCCCTTGACAGATGTGGCAACAGCCCCCTCTCAGCTCCTTTTGGAGCTGTTTGGCTTTCATTCAGTGCAGCCCTTTGGAGGCAGGCAGGCAGGCACCCTGGAGTTGTGTTAGGTTCTTGTGACAGTGGCCTTGATGTCTCTGCAGAATATCATGTTCTATGACATGGGCTCAGGCAGCACTGTGTGCACCATCGTGACCTACCAGACAGTGAAGACTAAGGATGCGGGGATGCAGCCACAGCTGCAGATCCGGGGCGTGGGGTAAGTGGGTACTGCGAGGCGGGCTGCTTGCTGAGCTACCCTTGGGTCCGGGTTTCTTCTTAGAGGGTCAGCTGCCTCACTTTCCTGCTCCCTGCAGCAGTACTCTCCTGGCTAAAGCATCAATCTTTGTAGGATACCTCTCCCAAAGAGCATGAGGTAGATGGAGATACGGAGAGACAGTTTGGGAAGGTTGAGGGCAATGAATGTCCCAAGCTGCTTCTGAGGAAATCCATAGGCTTTATGAGGAATGTGAGCTTCAACTATGTCTTTGTTCTTGGCATCTTTGGTTTCCTTATTGCTGATGTGATGTTATTTCATGAACCCATTCTTTTCTGTCCACCTTTTCCGCTTCCACATGAGTCTGTCAACTGCTGCCACCTCTCACCTGCAGAATAGCATTATCTCACTGCTGCCGTGTGGCCTCCTTCCAGTTCTTTTCCACATTTCAGCCAGAGGGTTCTTTTCAAACCTGTCTGTATCTCATTTCTTTAGAAACCCTTCAGTGGCTCCACACCTTTTTCTTGGCTTATAAAGCCACCTGTATGTGCCCTGATAACTCCAGCTTGGCTCTGACCCTGAGCTCCAGCCGTCTTTGCCCTCCATTGAATTTACACACTCTTGTTCTCTCACACCTCACCGTCTGCCTAGAATGTTCTTGCCTCTCTTCTTCACCTCGTTGACTCCAACTCATCTTCAAGTTTCAGCTCCAGCATCACTTCTTCACAGAACTTTCCCAGACATCTCTAAATAGCTGAAATTTCACTTATGTGTGTTCTACTGGCATCATCTGTCTCTCTGTTATAACACAGAGGATTGCTAAAATTTCACAGTGTGTTGATTGCTCAATTATAAACTGTTTGATAGCAGGGACCCTGTCTCTTTTTTTCCTTCTTACAGTTGTATTTCCAGAGACAAATACGTAATTTGATGCATAGTAGTTACAGTTGAATAAATGGCCAGATGGACTGTCGCTGAGAGGTGTTAGCCGTGTGGGTGAGAGCCAGGCTCCTGTGTGGATGAAGGGACCCCGTGTGTTCCTCACACTTGTCCCTCTTCCCTTTCCTGCACAGGTTTGACCGTACCCTGGGGGGCCTGGAGATGGAGCTCCGCCTGCGTGAGCACCTGGCCGGGCTTTTCAACGAGCAGCGCAAGGGTCAGAGAGCAAAGGACGTGCGAGAGAACCCTCGTGCCATGGCCAAGCTGCTGCGTGAGGCCAATCGACTGAAGACCGTTCTGAGCGCCAATGCAGACCATGTGGCCCAGGTGCTCACACGTGGCTGCTTGAGGGCAAAGATTCCCTGCCCACCCCCCAGAGGGTGGAGGACCCTGCCACCCTAGCTCAGTTTTGGGGTGGCCCCTCCCTTGTCCCCATGCTTCCTGCCTGCCTCCCAGCATCCTGTCTCACCCACCCACCCAGAGAGCAGGACCCGGGTAAATCTCTGACCTTCCTGTTCCTTTCCCAGATTGAGGGCCTGATGGATGATGTGGATTTCAAGGCAAAGGTGACTCGAGCGGAGTTTGAAGAGTTGTGTGCAGACTTGTTTGAGCGGGTCCCTGGGCCTGTGCAGCAGGCGCTACAGAGTGCAGAGATGAAACTGGTGAGGCAGGGTCATCGAGGTGGGCGTGGCAGGGAGACAGACGGGATGGAAAGTGAAGAGGTGGCAGGGAGGAGGGAAGAAGTCAGAGAAGAGTCTGTGCTGAGGAGGAGGGTGACCTTGGAGCTGACCCATCCCCTGCTTTCCCCCTTGCAGGATGAGATTGAGCAGGTGATCCTGGTGGGCGGGGCCACTCGCGTCCCCAAAGTGCAGGAGGTGCTGCTGAAGGCTGTGGGCAAGTGAGTGTGGGGCCTGAGCAGCAGGAGGGCTGAGGGGAGGGGGCCCAGGCCAGGCTACAGATGGATGGTCCTGAGCCTTGGGACATTCACAGGGAAGAGCTGGGGAAGAACATCAATGCCGATGAAGCCGCTGCCATGGGGGCTGTGTACCAGGCGGCCGCGCTCAGTAAAGCCTTCAAGGTCAAGCCTTTTGTCGTCCGGGATGCGGTGATCTACCCCATCCTGGTGAGTAAGTCTGTGTGCTGTGGTGGAAGGCTCCCCATACCTCTCCCAGAGCCATCTCCACTGTCTGCTCGAGCCTGGCCCTCTGTCTTCCTGCCATCGGCATTCCCTATCCCAGACCCTGCTCTGCTTCTCCACTGGGCCTCCCCTCTCCTGCCATGTAGGTGGAGTTCACGAGGGAGGTAGAGGAGGAGACTGGGGTCCGCAGCCTGAAGCACAATAAGCGCGTCCTCTTCTCGCGCATGGGACCCTACCCTCAGCGCAAAGTCATCACCTTTAACCGATACAGCCATGACTTCAACTTCCACATCAACTACGGTGACCTGGGATTCCTGGGGCCTGAGGATCTTCGGTGAGGGGGTGGGGCCAGATGGGGACTCCAGGGAGGGAGGGGTGGGGTCTGCGGGTGATGCAGGGGAAGCAGCCTGTGGGCTTGGGTTTGGGCTGAGCTTCTCCTCTGGGAGGTGCTTCCATCCCGAGGGTGTCCTGGGGGAGGGCCTCGTGTCTCTACACACCCGGAGGCTGTGTAGACTA
>SJYC01148588.1:0-31883 GCA_006408675.1 Madoqua kirkii
GGTGAGGGGGTGGGGCCAGATGGGGACTCCAGGGAGGGAGGGGTGGGGTCTGCGGGTGACACAGGGGAAGCAGCCTGTGGGCTTGGGCTTGGGTTTGGGCTGAGCTTCTCCTCTGGGAGGTACTTCCATCCCGAGGGTGTCCTGGGGGAGGGCCTCGTGTCTCTACACACCCGGAGGCTGTGTAGACTAGAGCTTGGAGGCAGGCTTGTGGGACCCTCCCCTGAACGGCTTTCTCCTCCTCACCTAGGGTATTTGGCTCCCAGAATCTGACCACAGTGAAGCTAAAAGGTGTGGGTGAAAGCTTCAAGAAGTATCCCGACCACGAGTCCAAGGGCATCAAGGCTCACTTCAACCTGGATGAGAGCGGCGTGCTCAGCCTGGACAGGGTGAGAGCAGGAGGCCCCGTGTGCCGGGGGGCCCAGGTGCCACCAGCCTCTTCCACAGCGGCTCCTTGTAGTATTCACACATGGTCAATAAAAGGGGTTTGGGAGTTGGATAAATCTTGAGCTAAACAAGGAATCCGGTGTGGGCCATCGCAGAGCCTGTGAGTGCTCATGAACGTTGTAATTTTGGGGTCTAGGATGGCTGAGAAACCTGCTTATTAACAACAGTTCATGGGATTTATATCTTTTAGAACATACTGTGGGCAACCATGGCCCATTCTGTTGAGTGGAGGAGTGTGAGGGTGAGGAGGGGGAAGCGCCAGTCTCCTCCTCAAAGGCCTCGTAATCAACTGGGGTGGAGGAGACTCCATCCAGGAGCCCTTGGAGGAGGCAGGGGAGAGGACAGACTAGCACAGCTGGAAGTCACGTGGTTGTGCCTAAACAGGAGCCCACCAGGCAGGATGTTTGTGGAGAAAAGGTGGGTTAGCATGTGCTTGTCTTCACCTCGGATCCCTGTTTTCAGGTGGAGTCTGTGTTTGAGACGCTGGTGGAGGACAGCCCAGAAGAGGAATCTACTCTGACCAGTAAGATGAGCAAGTGCACGCGTGTCAGAGAGTGTCCTTGTGTGCCTTCCAGGGAGGCGGGCAAGCCTTGCCCTTAAGGTTGGGGGTGGAGTCACTTCTGTGGTGCTTTTTAAGTCTTTGGATTTTCCTCTTTCTAGAACTTGGCAACACCATCTCCAGCCTGTTTGGAGGTGGCAGCACACCAGATACTAAAGAAAATGGTACTGACACAGTCCAGGTAAAGCCAGGATGGAGTCAGGGGAGCACGGAGGACGGTGCATGGGACCAGGCGGCAGCAGCAGAGACTGGGGGTTGGGTGTCGATCCCAGCTTCTCAGGATGTGATAGGCCCCGCCTCCTCTTAGCCTATGGAGAAGGGTATGGCAACCCACTCTAGTATTCTTGCCTGAAGAATTCCATGGACAGAGGAACCTGGTTTTACAGTCCATGGGGTTGCAAAGAGTTGGACACGACTGAGACTTTCTTTCTTCCTCTTAGCCTAAGCTGGGTTCACCACACCCTTCTCTGGACTCTGAGCCATCCCAAGGCTCACCGTCACCTTCAGACACTTTTCCTTTCTCCAGCTAGACTGCCTCAGTTCAGACGCCCATTGCCCATTTCCACACAGTGGTCGTCTGTCTCCCCCAAGCTGTGTCATAGGCAGTGAGCCCTTCAAAGCAGAGCCAGTCCTGATCCACGGGCCCTGCTGACGACTCCTCAGAGGGTGTGTCTGCTTGTTTCCAGGAGGAGGAGGAAGGGCCTGTTGAGGGGAGCAAGGACGAGCCTGGAGTGCAAGCGGAGCTCAAGGAGGAAGCTGAGGCCCCAGCAGAGGACACCTCTTCCCCCCCACCTCCTGAGGCTGAGGGGGCTGCAGCCCCTGAGGGAGAAAAGGCCACAGAGAAAGACAGCGGGGACAAGCCCGAGGCCCAGGTGAGCTCTCGGCAGAGTGAAGTCGGCCTGGACCCTGAGGCTGACGGGACAGGCACCTGCCGTGCTTCCTGTCCCCAGAGCCATCCCTGCCTGTGGAGGTCAGGAGGGCTGATGCTTTCCCTGACACCCTCGTCTCTTCCCCACAGAAGCCAAGCGAGAAGGGGGAGGCGGGGCCTGAGGGTACCCCTCCAGCCCCGGAAGAAGAAAAGAAGCAGAAACCAGCCCGGAAGCAGAGGATGGTGGAGGAGATAGGGGTGGAGCTGGTCGTCCTGGACCTGCCTGACTTGCCCGAGGACCAGCTGGCCCGCTCGGCCCAGAAGTGAGTAAAAGCTGCGTGTGTGCGGAGGGTGGGCACGGTGTGGAGCAGCACCCCTCACGCCTGCTGCCCCTCGGCCAGACTCCAGGACCTGACACTCCGGGACCTGCAGAAGCAGGAACGGGAGAAAGCAGCCAACAGCTTGGAAGCCTTCATCTTTGAGACCCAGGTTAGTGGGCTGGGACACAGGCCTGCCTCAGGACAAGGGACGGAGTTGGGGAGGAGGGTCCTGCCCCAAGAGCCTTGCCCCAAGGGCCTGTTGCAGCTTGCGCTCTGGTGCACCTCCCCAGGACAAGCTGTACCAGCCTGAGTACCAGGAAGTGTCTACTGAGGAGCAGCGTGAGGACATCTCTGGGAAGCTCAGTGCCACGTCCACTTGGCTGGAGGATGAGGGCTTTGGGGCTACCACAGCGGTGAGAGGGCTCCCAGGACGTGGTGGGCAGGATGGGGAAAGGAAAGAGAGCTGGGGTGTGAGGTCATAAAGGATGCAAGGCTGTCATCCCCTAACCCCTCTGCCCTCTCCCACCCCCACGTCTGTCAGATGTTGAGGGAGAAGCTGGCTGAGCTACGGAAGCTGTGCCATGGGCTGTTTTTTCGGGTGGAAGAGCGCAAGAAGTGGCCCGAACGGCTGTCTGCCTTGGATAATCTCCTCAATCATTCCAGCATATTCCTCAAGTGAGCGGCCCCTCTGCTCTTCTTCCCCACTCAGTCCCACCCCGTCCCTCCTAGGCTGACTATCTCCTGTCTGACTGCAGGGGGGCCCGGCTCATCCCAGAGATGGACCAGATCTTCACTGAAGTGGAGATGACAACGTTAGAGAAAATCATCAATGAGACTTGGGTAATCCCCATATAAATACTTAATTGGAGGCTTACCTGGCAAGGTGGGCCGTTCTTGGCAGTGGGGGAGATGCAGAGAAGTGGAGACTCAGCAGTCATTGCCTCCTGGCTTGGCAGCTCGTTGGAAAGGCAAAAAATGGCTGCATTTGAGATCACGTCTGATCAGTCCCAGACCAGGTCATAGGCATGAGTCATCGGTTAGAGGAGTAGTGGAGCCCATCCCCGCGGGGTTAGAGAGAGCTGCTCTGAGGAGCTGGGGCTTGAACTGCATGCGGAAATTGGGGCAGGGTTTGGGGAGGTGAGAATGACTTGTGAGATGCAGAAGCTGTTCTGGATGTGGGGGCTATTTGTTGAACCAGAGCACCAAAGCGGTTGAAATAAGGAGGAAAATAAGAGGTTCAACTGTGGTTAGTCCATAGAAATAAGATGGAAGCTAGAAATAGGCAGTTGGCAGTCCCTTGTGGAGAGCCTCAAAGGCTATCCTGAGGTATGTTTGCCTCTGGGGCTGACAGTGACGGGCAGTGATTTGAGGTCTGAGGGGAAGAGCCAGAGGTTGGTTGGGGTGTGTTTCGTCCGGGACAGAGGCATCTGCTGGCTCCGAGCCTGTCCTGACCTCGCCCACAGGCCTGGAAGAACGCAACCGTGGCCGAGCAGGCCAAGCTTCCCGCCACAGAGAAGCCCGTGTTGCTCTCGAAAGACATCGAGGCCAAGATGGCAGCCCTGGACCGCGAGGTGCAGTATCTGCTCAATAAGGCCAAGTTCGCCAAGCCCCGGCCCCGGCCCCGGGACAAGAACGGGACCCGGGCAGAGGCTCCCCTCAATGCCAGCGCCAGTGACCAGAGTGAGAAGGTCATTCCTCCCCCAGGTGAGGCCAGAGGACTGGTTCAGGCACCACTGGGCAGGAGGAAGCTTTCCCTTTCTTCTGGGGACTACCTTTTTTCCCTGGTTTCCCTCCAGGCCAGACTGAAGACACGAAGCCCATCCCAGAACCTGAGAAAGAGACTGGTGAGCTGGGGAAGCGGATGGGGAACATGGACATCACTTAGCCCTAGGGGGTCGGGGTCGGCAGACTAGCAGGACAGCCTCTCTCTGGACACCCCTGGAGCTTTGAATAGCCTTTACATCTTGTAGATGGTTATTTCCAAAAACAGAATAGACCAAGTGTGGCCCACAGATCCTAAATTACTGACATTCACTGTCTGGGTCTTGTCGGAAAAAGTTTGCCAACCCCTGCGTTAGCCCTGTCCTCCCTCTTGCAGACACTAACCCATTCTTTCCACAAAGCAGGACCTGAAGCAGCAGACTCTGAGCCTCTGGAGTTAGGGGGTCCCGCAGCAGGTGAGGGTGGAGGTGGCGGGCTGTGCTGGGGGGCATTGCTTGCCCTGATCTGGGCCTGTTCTCTCCATCTCACCTCCCTCCATCCTTTGCTCTCTTCCCCCAATTCCTCCCAGAATCCGAACAGAAGGAACCCCAGAACAGCCGACAGGACAGAAGGGAACTTTGAAGAATGATGAACTATAACCTCCCAGTTCCCCACTCATCCTTGCCCCCTTCTCTCACCACCTCTATTTATTAAACACCAAGGACTGGGGGAGGGTTGGTTCCCCATCACCCGAGAGGCTTCAGTTCCTCTTCTCTCACCTGCGACTGGAGGTGCGGAGAAGGGGATGGAAGGGACGGCTTACTGGTTCCTTCTGGAATAGTTCTGTGGTTCAAATCTAAATCGTTCTGTTCCCCAACCCCACCCGCTGGTTCCCTACCCATCCAGGTCCTAGTTTGGGAAAAATCACTATTATGTCTTAACTCTTCCCCTGCGGGTAGGTGAGAGTGTGGCCATCAGTGGTTGGCTGACAGGCCTGCTAGTGGGAAGGGTGTCCTGGGTGGCTAGAGGGTCTCCAGGCTTTTCTGGTTGTCCTCCCTCCCTTTTCCACCACGAGATCTATGCCACACAGGCCAGTGTCTGAAGAACCTTGCTTTCCCAGTTTGGTTTCTGAGCTCCTGTCTGTACTTTTGCCTCCTCCAAGGTATTTTCCCCTAAAAATCCCCGTTCCCGTGCCTCCCCACTGTGGGTCTCCTTGCCTTCCTCTTGTAAGTTGGACAGTCCTCTGCCTCTTGGCCAGAGCCTGTCCATCTGGACTGCCTAGTCACTCGAGATCGACCCTCACCCACACGTACAACCTCAGTGGCCAGAGCAGGCAGGGAGAAAGTGAAGAGAATCCAGCCACCTCTCAAGGGAGTGGGATGTGTAGGAGCACCGTAGCTCCCCAACCCGTGGGCTCTGGGCCAGGAAAGGCGTGTAAGTGGCTGGCGCAGGTGCCAGCATTCCGCAAGCAGCTGTTGAAATTTGCATCTTCCCGGTAGCCCTCTGTCCTCTCAGAGCCTTTCCCTCACCCCCTGGCCCCTTGGGCTGACCAAAATGTGCTTTCTACTGTGAGCCCCTTGTCCCAAGACCCTGGGGGCAGGAGAGAGTGTGGCGTGAATGTAGAACTGCATCTCGCTCTCTTGGAGGCAGGCCTTGTGGGCAAAGGAAGAGGGTACAAGCTGGCCTTTCTGTAGTGCATTGCTCTGCTGGGATGGGGGCCCTTTACCCACCACGTGGATGTCAGGCAGCCCACCCCCCAGGGTCCCATCTGTAGCAGGAGCGAGGGCTGCTACTCCCACTCGCAGGGCATGGGGGAGCCTGGTTGTATCTGTCTCTTGTCTTTTTTTCTTTTTCTTTTGCCACATTGGCAGAAATGTGCCCTAAGGGTCCTATCCTGTCCTTTATGTTTGAATTGTTTCACTAGCAGTTGAGGCTGGTTGGACAGATTTGAGTCAAATTGTACTTTGCTCCATTGTTAATTGAGAAACTGTTTCAATAAAATATTCTTTTCTACAGTTTTTGTGGTGTGATTTTTTTTTTTTTAATGTGTTTATTTCTAGGACTTACCTGGTAGTCCAGTAGTTAAGATTCTGTGCTTCCCGCGCTGGGGGCACGGGTTCAGTGCCTACTTGGGCAAGTTCCACATGCCACATGGGGTGGCCAAAAGATAATGTGCATATAAATAATGCATGTTTATTATGGCAAATTTAGAAGGTAAAAATTTTAATAACAAAATTGCCTATAATACTATCACCAAAACATCGTTAACATTTTGAACTTAGTTGAGATTCATGCATGTAATTTTTCTTTATGAAAACAAAATTGTTTTATTTTTCCTCTGACACTTGTACCAGGTATTTTTAGATAATATTTGAGGTATTTTTAGACAATAACCATTTTTAAGGTAACAGTCTCATTTTACAAATAAGAAATAGCAGCAGTTCAAAGAGGTTGAAAGTTCCAAGGAATCGGAGGTATCGAGAGGCTCAGCTAAGTTTGAATGTAATGCTGACCCTATAGCCCTTCTCTTGCTATCCTGACACAGGAATGTGTTGCTACAGCTTCATCATATGTAGAACAGTTGATTTGGTGGTTCATTGGTTGCGATGAAGCCATGTTTCATCAAAGGAAGGTCACTGTAGTCAATCATTATGTGTCTAAGCAGTTGAATAAGAAATGACCATGAAGGTTGTGTTTTTCTATAAAGCTTGAACAAGTCAGACAAGTTGAGCCTGAAGCTTTTTTATTTTTCCCCAACAGATTTTTAAGGGCAGTTAGGTTCACAGCAAAATTAAGCAGAAAGTACACAGAGTTCCCATATAACCTCTGGTCCCATACATGCATAGCCAACCCCAGTATTAACATCCCACGCCGGAGCAGGTGGTTTGTTATGCTCTATGAACTATTATAATAACTATTACGATCTGTGATCTATCACATTGCATCATTGCATATAGAGTACTTACCATCCTAAAAATCCTCTGTGCCCTGAAGATTCATCCTTCCCTCCCTTAATAACTCCTGGCAACCACAGATCCTTTTACTGTTTCCATAGTTTTGCCCTTTCCAAAATGTCATGTAGTTGGGATTCCTACAGTATTGGGAAAACAATAGTGTTTTCAGGTTGCTTCCTTTCACTTAGTAATATGCATTAAGGTTCCTCATTGTCTTTTCATGGCTTGACTGTCTTTTTAGCACTGACTAGTATTGCATTGTCCAGATGTATCATAATTTAAACGTTCACCTACTAACAGACATCTGGGTTGCTTTTTCAAATTTTGGCGATTATGAATAAAGCTGCTTTAAACATCTGTGTTCAGGTTTTAAGTTTTTCATTCATTTGAGTATGTAATTATGTATATATTTAAAGTTAACATCATAACCATGTTATTAGCAATTTGTAATATATTCTTATTTTTTAATAATTTTATTTATTTCTGGCTGCACTGGATTTTAGTTGCTCTGTGTGGACTTTCTCTAGTTGCAGCAAACAGGGCCTACTCTTTGTTGCAGTGTGCAAGCTTCCCATTGTGCTGGCTTCTCTTGTGGATCACAGGCTCTGGGTACGTGGGTTTCAGTAGCTGCTGTACGTGGGTTCCATAATTATAGCAAATAGGCTTAGTTGCTCTGCGGCATGTGAAATCTTGGACCAGGGATGAAACGTGCCCCTCTTTTGGCAGGTGGATTCTTATCCTCTGTGCCACCAGGCAAGTCCAGTTCTCAGTTTTTAAATAGCCATTTTTCTAATAGTTTCCATCATCAGGTGGGCATCAATAACAACTTTGCAGTCCACTGACTAGATATACCATGGTTTATGTAATCTTTTCCTCTATTATCGCACACCTAGAGTGTTTCTGCTTTTCAGGATTATAGACAACAGGATTCAGACGTAAGGTTGTATTCATGATCTCTTAGGTTACATTAAAAAGGCAGGAATATTTAAGGCAATGGTTATCAGGAGTTGGGCCAGGGGGCAGTTGGTAATGTCTGAAGGTACTTTGGGCTGTTGTAACTGGGGAGAGGAGCGAGGATTTCTAATGAAAAGATGTCAAGGATGCTGGTAAAACATCCTGCAATGCACAGAACAGCCCCCCCCCCCATTACAAATAATTATCCAGCCCCGGGGAATTCTCTGGTGGTCCAGTAGTAAAGAATCCACATGCAATGCAGGGAACTAAAATCTCACAGACCTCAGAGCAACTAAGCCTGTACACTGCAGGTACAGAGTCCATGCCCTTCATGGAAAGACCTCAAGTGCTGAAACTAAGACCAGATGCAGCCAAATAAATAAAGAGAAAAGAAAGCATTACCCAGCCCTAAAAGTCAATAGGGGCTTCCCAGGTAGCTCGGTGGTAAAGAATCATTAAAGAATCCACATGCAATGCAGGGAACTAAAATCTCACAGACCTCAGAGCAACTAAGCCTGTACACTGCAGGTACAGAGTCCATGCCCTTCATGGAAAGACCTCAAGTGCTGAAACTAAGACCAGATGCAGCCAAATAAATAAAGAGAAAAGAAAGCATTACCCAGCCCTAAAAGTCAATAGGGGCTTCCCAGGTAGCTCGGTGGTAAAGAATCAGCTTGCCAATGCTGAAGATGCAAGTTCAATCCCTGGGTTGGGAAGATTCCCTGGAGGAGAAAATGGCAATCCACTCCAGTATTCTTGCCTGGAGAATCCCATGGACCAAGGAACCTAGTGGGTTCCCCAAAAGTGAGACATGTCTCAGTGACTGAGTGCACATGCATGCAAATGTCAATAGTGCTGACACTGAGCAGCCCTGATATAAATTCTCATATTATTTTCTTTCAATTCTTTGCTAATGTGTGTGGGAAGCAGCACTGTTCACTGATTAAGAAAATGGGTTCTTGGAACTGGGCTCCTGGCTATTCCTGAGACAAATCTTTCAGCTTGGGTATTTCTTACCTTTTTAAAGAAAGATGAGACCAAAGCTTGAATGATTTCTAAAAATCAACACTGCATTCAGTTCAGTTCAGTTCAGTTGCTCAGTCGTGTCTCTTTGTGACCCCATGAACCACAGCACACCAGGCTTCTCTGTCCATCACCAACTCCCGGAGTCCACCCAGACCCATGTTCATCGAGTCGATGATGCCATCCAACCATCTCATCCTCTGTCATCCCCTTCTCCTCCTGCCCTCAATCTTTCCCAGCATCAGGGTCTTTTCTAATGACTCAGCTCTTTACATCAGGTGGCCAAAGTATTGGAATTTCAGCCTCAACATCAGTCCTTCCAATGAATACCCAGTACTGTTTCCAGTCCTGTGGCCACTGCTGAGTCTTCCAAATTTACTGGCATATTAAGTGCAGCAGTTTCGCAGCATCATCTTTCAGGATTTGAAACAGCTCAACTAGAATTCCATCACCTCCACTAGCTTTGTTCATAGTGGTGCTTTCTAAGGCCCACTTGACTTTACATTCCAGGATGTCTGGCTTTAGGTGAGTGATCACACCATCGTGATTATCTGGGTTGTGAAGATCTTTTTTGTACAGTTCTTCTGTGTATTCTTGCCACCTTTTCTTAATATCTTCTGCTTCTGTTAGGTCCATACCATTTCTGTCCTTTATTGAGCTCATCTTTGCATGAAATGTTCCCTTGGTATCTCTAATTTTCTTAAAGAGATCTCTAGTCTTTCCCATTCTATTGTTTTCCTCTATTTCTTTGCATTGATCACTGAGGAAGGCTTTTTATCTCTCCTTGCTATTCTTTGGAACTCTGCATTCAAATGGGTATATCTTTCCTTTTCTCCTTTGCTTTTCGCTTCCTGTCTTTTCACGGTTGTTTGTAAAGCCTCCTCGGACAGCCATTTTGCTTTTTTTGCATTTCTTTTTCTTGGGGATGGTCTTGATTCCTGTCTCCTGTACAATGTCATGAACCTCCATCTATAGTTCATCAGGCATTCTATCAGATCTACTCCCTTAAATCTATTTCTCACTTCCACTGTATAGTCATAAGGGATTTGATTTAGGTCATACCTGAATGGTCTAGTGGTTTTCTCCACTTTCTTCAGTTTCAGTCTGAATTTGGCAAACACTGCATTAATACTATAATTTTGCCAACCTGATAGATGAAAAGTGGCATCAATTTTATTTCATGATTGAGGTTGAGCATCTAATTGAAGAACCATTTATATTCCTCTTCTTAGTGACATTTGTTCTCTAACACTTGTGCATTTTCCCATTAGGTTGTTGGTCTTAAGATTTTTAAGAATTCTCTCTGTATTAAAAATCAATCCCTTGTCCACCACTTGTAAATGTAATGACTTCCCTGGTGATCCAGTGGCTAACACTGCCCTTCCAATGAAGGGGTCTTGGGTTTGATCCCTGGTCAGCAAACTAGATCTCACATGCCACAGCTAGAGATCCTGGGTGCTGCAACTAAGACCCAGTGCAGCCAAATAAATAAATACAGAAATTTTTTTTTTAAACCTACAATAATCAAACCTGTACATTACTGGCATATAAGAAACATTATTATTAGCCAGTTACTAAGAATTCTGAAACAAAAATACAAGTGAAAACAACATGGGGATGATAAGCAGAGGAATTAAGAAGAAGGAATTTGTTTGTTAAGAGGATGATATCAATTTTGAACAGGTTAAGGCACTGATGGAAAAATCAGCATGACTATGGATCTTAATAATTGATGATATGCTTACAAAAGACTCACTTTAAAGAGACAAACAGGTTGAAAATGAAAATACAGAAAATGATATTTCATGCAAATAGTAACCAAAGGAGAGCTGGATTATTTTATTTTTTTATTATTATTAAATACCAATTTAAACTTTAAAACAGACATTAAAGGGGACTTCCCTGGTGGTCCAGTGGCTAAGAATCTCCCTTGCAATGCAGGGGATGTGAGCTCCATCCCTGATCCAGAAAGAGCCTGTGTGCCAGCAGAGAAACTAAGCCCATGTGCCACAACTAGAGAGACCCTGTACGACCACAAGAGACCCCACATAATGCAACAGAGAGCCCCTGTGCCCCAACTAGACCAGATGCAGCCAAATAAATAAACAGTAAAAATAAAATTAAACAAAAATAGACATTACAGGACTTCCCTGCTTGTCCAGTGGCTAAGACTCTGTGCCCCTAATGCAGGGGGTCCAGGGTCGGGGAACTATATCCTACATGCTGCAAATAAGAGCTGGTGCGGCCAAAAAAATAAATACATATTAAAAAATAGTGAATTTTGTGCTATATGAATTGTATCTGAATTTTTAAAATATGTGTAATTAGTGTTATTATTTTTAAATTTGCTCTATGTTAGCAGTCATATTATAAAAATGGTATAAAGAGAGAAAATTTTGTAGGGCAGAGTAGTGATTTATTTCTATTTTTTCTTGATCAGTATCTTCAGAGTATTCTCTGTTTTTAGTTTTTCAAAGAGTCTAGCTTTGAGACACTGTATTATAGTTTGTTTTCTGTTTTGTTAATTTCTGCTGTTATTGCTGATTCCTTTTATTTTCTTTGAATTTATTTTATTTAAAAACAGTCTTAGGGCTTCCCTAGTGGCTCAGTGGTAGAAGAATCCACCTGCCAATGCAGGAGACATGAGTTTGATCCCTGGTCCAGGAAGATCCCACCTGCCACAAAGCAAGTAAGCTCGTGTGCCACAGCTACTGATCCCCTGCTCTAGAGCCTGGGAACCGAAACTACGAAGCCCGTGTGCCACATCTACTAAGCCTGTGTGCTCAGAGCCTGTGTTAGGCAAGAGAAGCTACATCAACGAGAAGCGTGTTCCCCGCAACAAAGGGCGAACTTCGCTCATCGCAGCTAGAGAAAGCCCTTGCAAAGCAACGAAGACCCAGTGCAGCCAAAAATAAAATAAATAAATAATAATAATATATATATATAGTTTTTTTTAAAAAAAAGAACTGTAGATAACTTGAGGCTTTTGATGATGTTATCTTCCTTCAGAGAGGAATTTCTTTTGGATATTGTAGGTAGTGTAGGGGAAAATTGCCTATTTTTTTTCTTAAAATTGTATTCCCCAGTTTTATTGAAGTATATCTGTCAAATAAAATTGTATTGCATTTAAACTGTATTACAAATAAAAGTATAATATTATTTCAAGTGTAAAAGTGATGATTTGATATATGTACATATTATGAAATGATTCCCAAATTAAGTTAATTAAGATCTACTCTCTTAGCAAGTTTCAATTACAAAACACAGTGTTATTAACTATAGTCACTATGCAGTACATCATTAGATTCTCAGAACTTGTTCACCTTATATCCTTTGACCATCCTCTCCCCATTTCCCCTGCCTTGTGGCCTCTGACAGCTACCACTCTGAGTTCAACCTTATCCTTTTGGGCTGTGCCAGGTCTTAACTGCACCATTCAGATGCTCTACTTGTGGTGCTTGGGCTTAGTTGCCCTGCAGCATGTGGGATCTTCGTTCCCTGACCAGGGATTGAACCCGAGTCCCCTGCATTGGAAGGTGGTTTCTTAACCACTGGACCTCCAGAGAACTCCCCTTTGTCCATTTTTAAATTGAGATATTTGAGGAGTTTTTGCTATTGACTTGCAAACATTTCCTTATATACTTTGAAGGTTAATCCTTATTGGTTTGCAAATATTTTCTCTCATTCTGTACATTGTCTTGTCTTTTTGTTGTTGTTGTTTCCTTTGCCGTGTAGAAGCTTTTTAGTTTGATGTAAGGTCCATCTAGTCAAGGCTATGGTTTTCCCAGTAGTCATGTATAGATGTGAGAGTTGGACTGTGAAGAAAGCTGAGTGCCGAAGAATTGATGCTTTTGAACTGTGATGCTGGAGAAGACTCTTGAGAGTCCCTTGGACTGCAAGGAGATCCAACCAGTCCATTCTAAGGGAGATCAGTCCTGGGTATTCTTTGGAAGGACTGATGCTAAAGCTGAAACTCTAGTACTTTGGCCACCTCATGCATAGAGTTGACTCATTGGAAAATACTCTAATGCTGGGAGGGATTAGGGGCAGGAGGAGAAGGGGATGACAGAGGATGAGATGGTTGGATGGCATCACTGACTCGATGGACATGAGTTTGGGTGAACTCCAGGAGTTGTTGATAGACAAGGAGGCCTGGCATGCTGCGATTCATGGGGTCGCAAAGAGTCAGACACGACTGAGCGACTGAACTGAGCTGAACTGAATCTCATTTGTTTATTTTTGCTTCAGTGGCCTGTGTTTTTGGTGTCAAATGAAAAGAGGAAAAAAAAAAAACAAACATTGCCATGACCAAAGTCAAGGAGCTTTTCTGTGTTTTGTTCTAGAAGTACTATAGCTTCAGCTCTTATGCTTAATTCTTTAATCCTTTTTGAGTGGACTTTTGTGTATGGTGTAAGATAGAAGTCCAATTTTAGCTTTTTGTATGTGGATATCTCATTTCTCAAATGCCATTTACTGAGGAGCTTTCTCCCATTGTGTATTCTTGACACCTTCATCAAAAATTAGTTGACTGTTTGCATGTGCGTGTGCTCAGTCACGTCAGTCGTGTCCGACTCTTTGTGACTCCATGGAGTGTAGCCCGCCAAACTCCTATGTTCATGGGATTCTCCAGGCAAGAATATTGGATTGGTTGCCAAGATCCTCCAGGGGATCTTCCTGATCCAGGGATCGAACCCAAGTCTCCTGTGTCTCCTGCATTGCAGGCAGATTCTTTATTGCTGAGCCACCAGAGAAACTTCAGTTGACTGCATATATGTGGGTTAATTTCTGGGTTCTCTATACTGTTTCATTGATCTATGTGTCTATTTTTAATGCCAGTATCATACAGTCTGATTATCGTAGCTTTGTAATACAATTTAAAATCAGAAAGTATGATACTTCCAGACTTGCTCTTCTTGCTCAAGACTATTTTAGCTACTTGGGATCTTTTGTGGTTCCATATGAATTTTGGAATTGTTTGGAATTGTTTTTCTATTTCTGTTTCTATAATGCCATTGGAATTCTTATAGGGATTGCACTGAATTTGCAGCTAGCTTTGGGTAATTGAACATTTTAAGCATTATTAATTCTTTCAATCCATAGACACAGAATATCTTCCCATTTGTGTCCTCAATGTTTTTAAAAAATGTTTTATAGTTTTCAGTATACAGATATTTCACCTCCTCAGTTAATTTATTCCTAAGTATTATGTTCTTTTTGATGCTAATGGGATTGTTAATCTCCTTTTAGCCTTAAAAAAATTTTTTTTTGACTGGGTTGGGTCTTTGTGCTATGCATGGCTTTCTCCAGCTGCGGTGAGTGGAGGCTACTGGTTGTGTTGTACAGGCTTCTCACTGAAGTGGCTTCTCTTGTTGTGGAGCACAGGCTCTAGAAGAAGCGGGTTTTGTAGTTGTGTCATCAGGTTTAGTTGCGTTGTGGCAGGTGGAATCTTCTCAGACTAGGGATCAAACCTGTGTCCCCTGCAGCTGAGGGCAGATTCCTAACCACTGGTCCATGAGAAAGAAAGTGAAGTCGCTCAGTTGTGTCCCATTCTTTGCAACCCCATGGACTGTAGCCCACCAGGCTCCGCTGTCCGTGGGATTCTCCAGGCAAGAATACTGGAGTGGGTTGCCATTTCCTACTCCAGGGGATCTTTCCCAACCCAGGGATCAAGCCTGGGTCTCCAGAATTACAGGCAGATTCTTTACCCTCTAAGCCATGAGGGGAGGTCCTTAATTTCTTTTTTGGAGCCCATCCAGCAGTCAGGCAGATCTGCCTCTTGCTTCAACAGTAGTTGGTCAGAACAGAGCAGGGGCTTTCCTTCCAGCCTTTGACCATCCTGTAACCTCCTCTCCAGTCACCACCTCCAGGACTATCTTCTCAGCCACCCCCTACCTCCAGGACCAGCCAACAGGGTTTTGTGTGGTGGCTCCTTACTGTCATCAACCATGAGCTCCCAGATTTGTCAGACTTATTCCACTGACATGGAGACTGCGGCCCACCATCCAGTCCACCAGCATCTGGGAGTCTCTGGCCTTCTACACTTACCTCTCTGGGCTTCTACTTCAACCGCAACAACATGGCTCTGGAGGATGTGGGCTGCTTCTTTCTGCCAGTTGGTCAAGAACTGTGAGGGCTCCAAGCATCTTTAGAAGATCAAAACCAGTTCACCTGCTCTGACCTCTTCCAAGACTCAGAGAAGTTGGCCCAGTAGGGGTGAGGCAAGACCTGGAGGCTATGGAAACCACCATGGCCCTGGAGAAGACCCTGAACCAGGCTCTTCTGCATTTGTGTGCCCCGGGTTCCACCCACACATACCTGGATGACAGCTTCTTAGAGGTGAGACAGGCTGGGGACTCAGGACTGGGACCCTTGAGTGCAGTGCTTGCACCTGCTGCTCCTAAGTCACCTCAGTCGTGTCCGACTCTGTGCGACCCCATAGATGGCAGCTCACCAGGCTCCCCCGTCCCTGGGATTCTCCAGGCAAGAACACTGGAGTGGGTTGCCATTTCCTTCTCCAATGCATGAAGGTGAAAAGAGAAAGTGAAGTCGCTCAGTCGTGTCTGACTCTTAACAACCCCAGGGACTACAGCCTACGAGGCTCCTCCGTCCATGGGATTTTCCAGGCAAGAGTACTGGAGTGGGATGCCATTGCCTTCTCCTGGACAACCGAATATATCTCTGCAGCAACAGAATACAAAGAAACTATAAGGGACTAAAAGCAACTCCATAGATGCACAATTGGGGCAAATTAGGAACAAGATACAAAAAGATCAAAACCCAACTGCCACTTCTGAGATGTCAGACCCTGCACACAGCATAACTAAGGGGTTGGGCAGATCACCCAAGTCACCCCTCCACCTGGACCCAGGGGACCCATCCCTCTCCTCCCCTATATATTTTTTTTAATGGCCAAGTGGCAAATGCATTGGATCCTGGTTTTATTTATGTATTTTTGGCTGTGTTGGATCTTCACTGCTTCTCGGGCTTTTCTGTGGCTGTGTGCAGGTTCTCACTGCAGTGGCTTCTCTTGTTTCGGAGTACTGACTCTAGGGCACTCAGGCTTCAGTAGCTGCAGCATGTGGGCTCAGTAGTTGTGGTGCATGAGCCTAGTCGCTCAGCAGCATGTGGGATCAAACCCATGTCTCTTTCATGGACAGACAGATTCTTTACCCCTGAGAAACCAGGGAAGCCCTCCCCTCCCCCATTTAAAGGACCAGCTTACACCTCCTGCCCGCCTCCCCTCTCCAGCCCGACCCCACCGCAGGGAGTGGGCAAGGGCACTGGTTACTTGTTCTCACTCCCTCCTGCTGTAGTCCCAAAAAAGCCTTGCTGGATTTTTTTCCTGGCCTCTTATCAATTTCTACTGATTAAAGATTTCACGAATTCTGGTCTGTAACAGAGAAAGAGGTGAAAGTCATCAGGAAGACAGTGGCCACATGACTAATCTCAGCAAGGCTGGCAGCCCCTGGGCTGAGATGGGCAGAGAATCCTTTCCAAAGGTCCGTGAGTAGCCCCCCAAAGCTCAGTAGCCTTTGAGGGGCTCCTCTGCATCTCCCCGGTATAAGGGCTTCTGCTTGAGCCTCTCCCTGCAACCCCCGGACAGGTTTTTAACCACCCTGGAGCCTGCCAGATGGAAACAATAAAGCTTTTTGAAGAAAATAAAACCTCTTTCCAGATAATTCTTGTTAGTGTATAGAAACTGGCTTTGAGTATTAATTTCATATCCTGCAACTTTACAGAATTCATTGAGATAACAGATTTGAGGTTTTTGGTGGAGTCTTTAGAATTTTCTCTGTATTAAATCATGTCACTTGAAAACAGATCATTTTAAAGGTAGAGGAAGATCATAATGCAGTGATTTCAGGACCATTTTACCTTCTTTTCTTTTTCTATTTTTTAAGCATGTATTTCACTCTCACATGTGAAACAGACTGAGTAAAAATATGTAATGTAAACATCAGGTTTTTATTTCTTTCTACATGCCAAAGACAAGTAGAAAATAACACAAACTATCCTTTCGAGCTGATAAAATTCCTATGAAAATAATGATAAGTTCAGCTGTCAAAGCTAAATCAAATTGTCTCTTAATATAGTAGCAACCCAAATGTGGTGAGGCCAAGAAACATCACAGCCACAAAACTAAGGTTAACTGAGGAAATGGCTTGTTCATTTTGCCTTCTTAGAAATGATCCAAAAAACTGATAAGAACAGATACTACACTTGATCTTAGTCGAAAGACTTTACACTAATATATGTAAAATGGATAGCCAGTGGGAATTTGCTGTAGGACTTGGGAAACTGGAACCTGGGCTCTGTGACAACCTAGAGGGGTGGGATGGGGTGGGAGATGCGAGGAAGGCTCAAAAGGTAGGAGACATATGTATACCTATCCACAGTGATGTATAGTAGAAACCAACACAATATTGTAATTATCCTTCAATTAAAAATAAATAAAAGAGATTTTAAAACAAGTTAAATCTGGAACAGAAAAGAAAAAAAAAAAAGTGCTTGCCATGCCAGGATATCTTACCTTCTGCAGAGAGAGTTAGGGCAAAGTGCTGGGGTTGGACAGTGTCATCCACTGCACAGAGAGGGAGTTCTACTAGAGGACAGCCAGGCTGCCCTTCTGCAGCCGCCCCAGCCCACGCCAGCTGCCCTGCTCCTGCCAAGATTTAGTGCTGAGCCCAGTGATTGGAAACCCACCCCCAATGTCCCACAGAGCAGTGCTGGAGGTCTAGGTGTGCCCAGTGCTCCGTTCAGGTATTTTCTTAACTGCTGGTAGAGAAAGTTCTAGCAAGGACACGGGGAGTAGGAGGGGGAGTCGCCCCCTCAAATAAAAACCAAAAACTTATCGAGGGACTCCAAAAAGCTGCTATGTATGTGGATTATCTCTTTCTGTATTTTTCATACTATAAGATTAAAACAGAGACAATTTAATGACTATTTACTTATGAATACATTTTAAATAACAGTAGGGCTTTGCTGGTGGTCCAGAGATTAGGAACCGCCTTGCAGGGACCCAGGTTCCATTCTGCTCCAGGAGGATCCCACATGCTGCAGGGGAACTAAGCCTGGGCATCACAAGGGCTGAAGGCAGTGTTCTCTAGGGCCAGTGCTCCCCCACGAGAGAAGCCGCCACGGTGAGAAGCCTAGGCACCAGGCACCGCAGCTAGGGAGCTGGCCCCGCTAGCCACAACCAGAGAAAGCCCATGAGCCCCAGTGACGACCCAGCACAGTCAATAACACATGAAGTGAAGTGAAGTCGCTCAGCCGTGCCTGACTCTTTGCGACCCCATGGACAGCAGCTTGCACCAATAATACATAAATATTATTAAACAATAAATATTATGTAAATTTATATTAAAACAACACTAGTAAACCTACTACCACAGGTCAATGTAAATAACGTATGATTATGAAAAACAATTATATTTTCAGAATTGTGAGGGAATTCCCTGGTGAACCAGTGGTTAGAAAATTGTGCTTTCACTGCTGAGGACCCGAGTTTCAACTCCTAGTTGGGAAACTTAAAAAAAAAAAAAAAAAAGGAAGAAAGAATTTTGAGAACAGCAGGGTTGTTTTGCACCATGTTTGTGAATCTCTTTGATGTGTGGTTTGAAATCCTCACACCTGCTTCAGCATTCAACTGCCACCCCTGCTATTTTGGTTGAAATATAGGAAGACCCTCCAGCCTCATACAGATATGTAGTTGGAAAAGGAGAAGTTGTTTAATAATAGCCTTTCCAGACAATTGTGAATATTCTTTTTTTGGTCTACACTAAATTAGACAAGTGGCAGTTTCTTAAAGATTAGTTGCAATGTGAAATCAGAAACCAACTCAGGAACTTTTCATATCTTATCCAGTTAAAAACCTACTGACCTGTTTTGCACTTAGAAGGGATTTTTTTTACCCCTGCATGATTTTTTTTTAATATCATGTACCGGTAATTTGGAAAGTGTTGGTTCACTGAATTACACAGATCTTCAAATGCTAGCACATTTCATGAAATGATACCAAAAAATGATTCTGACAATACACCACGGACCTTATCAGAAACATGTTAAGATGGTGGGAAGTTGTGAAGCTCAAGCTTTATTGTTGGCTACAAATACTATCAGTTGTTTTCCTTGAAGTAATGATAGCTTACAGTGAACAGTGTTGGATTCGTGCGTGATCTCCTAGAGAAGATTTAGCTTTGGGACTAGGGACCAGGCTTGATCACTCAAGAGCTTTTGTGTAGCAGAGTTTTATTAAAGTATGAAAAGGGAGAAAACTTCTGACATAGACATCAGAAGGGGAATGGAGAGTGCCCCCCTGCTAGTCTTTAGCAAGGGAATTAATGCTTTTTAAGTTAGTTATTACAATAAATCAAAAGAATGTCTCAAGGTTGTAAAAATTTTACCAGACCCACTCCCATGATTTACATTTTAGGATAATAGGATTAGAATTTAAAAATAGAAAGGTCCTATCAGACCCACTCCCATAATCAGTTCAGTTCAGTCGCTCAGTCATTTCCGACTCTTTGCAACCCCATGAACTGCAGCACACCAGGCCTCCCTGTCCATCACCAACTCCCAGAGTTCACTCAAACTCACGTCCATTGAGTCGGTGATGCCATTCAGCTATCTCATCCTCTGTCATCCCCTTCTCCTCCTGCCCCCAATCCCTCCCAACATCAGAATCTTTTCCAATGAGTCAACTCTTCCATGAGGTGGTGAAAGTACTGGAGCTTCAGCTTTAGCATCATTCCTTCCAAAGAAATCCCAGGACTGATCTTCAGAATGGACTGGCTGGATCTCCTTGCAAGAGTCTTCTCCAACACCACAGTTCAAAAGCATCAATTCTTTGGTGCTGAGCCTTCTTCACAGTCCAACTCTCACATCCATACATGACTATTGGAAAATCCATAGCCTTGACTAGACGAACCTTTGTTGGGAAAGTAATGTCTCTGCTTTTCAATATGCTATTTAGGTTGGTCATAACTTTTCTTCCAAGGAGTAAGTGGGTTTTAATTTCATGACTGCAGTCACCATCTGCAGTGATTTTGGAGCCCCCAAAAATAAAGTCTGACACTGTTCCTGCTGTTTCCAACAGCGGAAACAGTGGAAAATATCAGGGTTAGTCAGAAATTTTTCAGGAAGGAGAAACTGTCCTCAAGCAGGATACACTGTTGTTATATAATCCCTAGTACAGAGTTTAAACTGAATTGTTTGTTGTGTAATCATCAGTTCTGGGCTTAAAGAATAAAAAAGTTTTTTTGTGACTAAGACTAAGGAATGTAGAGGGAAAAAAAAAAAAAAAGAGTTTGTCCTTTCCTCCTCCTTGAGAATCCCAGACTCCCTTCTCCTCAGGGACCCCTGGACTTCTTATCAACCTGCCTAGGAATTGACTGTCTCAGTGACAGTGTTCCTTTGTTCATTTTGGAGAAAATGTCTGCCAAATGCCCAAAGTCTAGATAATCATTGCTCCTCTCTCACTTGTTCTTTCAGGTAAAAAGCATGTTTCTTTGAGTAAGAGGCTAATTCAGCTCACAACTCAAACAACTGCGAAGAAATGCGCCAAGGAAATGCATCCTCGGACAACCATGGTACTTCCAGAGGCAGAAGAAGTGTTTTACGCATACTTCACATTTCATCACACAAAACATTAAAAAGATGTGTATTCAGGAGTTCAAAATTAATAAAATTAATGAGTTTTCCTGCTTCATCAAGGACAGTCTGAAGTGAAACTGACTTTGTGTCTTTTCTTTTTTTTAACTTTGTGCAGTGGTGAAGAAAACAATGATTACTAGTGTGGTTTGATGTCACTGCCTGATTCATGCCAAGGGGGCAGCAGCTTAACTTTTCATTGCTTTTGTACCATCAGTACAGATACTAATATGGTTAAAAAAAGGGCAAATTACATCTCATTATTATTATAAAGATGGTTTCGTCCTCCCTACCACCAAAGACCTTGAAAAGTCCAAAGGTAATACTTTGAAAAGCACTGTCTTAGTCCAACCAGGATTTGAGCTGATTTGACAGGACTTTAATTTTTAATTAATTATTAATCTATATTTATTAAATTAATATTTTACTTTTTAATTTTTTAATTTGGCCATGGCAGGTGGCTTGCAGGGTATCAGCTCCTGTGACCAGGGACTGAACCCTGGCCATGGCAATGAAAGCCCAGAATCCTAACCACTGGGCCAGCAGGGAACCCCCAATTATACTGTTGTCTTTGTGAAGGTTGTGGTATTTCATGTTGATCCTTATTCCCAGAATGTGATCCATCAGGTGCCCCAGGTTGATGCCTGGGAAGATTTTCAGGTGCCTCCTCCCTGATGGCCTTGAACTTCAATTCTTGTCCCCCAAATCCTCCACTTTCAAGAGCAGGGATGAGCTTCCCTCCCTCTCCACAGTTTCTCTTGGATTGCAAAAGCCTTTGTGAGACAAACAGCCCCAGATGTTGGGTTAACTTCTTTGCGCTTCTCTCCACTCTGGGATCTTGACCTCTTTGGCAGATAGATTAGAAGAAATGACTCTAGTTCTTCATCTACAACTTTTCATTTATTTCTTTGGCTGCGTCGGTTATTTAGCTGTGGCACGTGGGATCTTCGTGGCTGCACGTGGCATCTTTGGTCGCAGTGCACAGACTCTCTATTGGTGGAACAGGGGCTCCAGAGCAGATGGGTTCAGTAGCTTCGAGGCATGTGGGATCTTTGTTCTCTGACCAGGGGATCAAACCCTGGTCCCCTGCACTTCAAGGCAGATTCTAACCACTGCAACACTGAGTAAGTCCCTATCTACAACTTTTGTAATGAGATTTTGCAACTCCTTTCATCAAGAGGTGGAGACTTTCCTTATCCTTTGAATTTTGGGTGGTGTTATTGTCTGCTTTGGCCAATAGAAGATGACAGAAGCAATATTGTGCCATTTCTGGAACTAAGCCTCCTTAAGAGGCTGGGATGCTTCAGTTCAGCCTCAGACCCCTGCTGCAAGAATTGCCATGAGAACAAACCAAAGCTACTCTGCTGGGATATGCAAGACCCAGCAGAGTGGAAGAGAAAGAGACTGTCTCACCTGAGTCCATTTTAAATCAACCAGACACCAGCCAAGTCACCTCCTGACTGCAGACATGTCCCCTGAGCCTAACTTGGATCAGCAGAACCTGGATCAGCAGAACTGGACTTGTGAGCCATAATAGAATTCTTATTATTGTTTTGAACAACTAAGTTTGAGGGTGATTTTGTTCTATAATAATAGCTAACTGCAAAAGCTAATTGATACCTTGCCCCTTTGGTAGCTCTCTGAGACCTTCAAATACCTATTAATATTTTATATTTTGAGCAGTTTTCTTTTTGTTATTGGTGAGAAGATTGTTCTGAAATAAGCTAGTCTGACGTTACTCAAAGCAAAACATCCTGATGACTTCTTGCTTTTCCTCATACTTTCATGAGTCTGCTTTATCTTTTTTAGAATATTTAATATGTTGATTTTAGCTTCTTGGACCACCAGTCTGCCTTGTCTCTTATGTGCGTGCTACGCTCCTTCAGTCGTGTCAGACTCTTTGTGACCCTATGGACTGTAGCCCACCAGGCTCCTCTGTCCATGGGATTCACCAGGCAATAATATTGGAGTGGGTTGTCTCTTATAGGCTGTTCAATTTGTTTTATCTTCTTTATTTTTGAAGTCTTTACTGAATTTGTTGCAATATTGCTTCTGTTTTATGGTTTATTTTTTTCGGCCCGGAGGCATGTGGGATCTTAGCTCCCCAACCAGGGATCCAACACACACCTGTACCACCTGTATTGGAAAGGAAAGTCTTAACCACGGGTCCACCAGGAAAGTCCCTCAGTTTGCTTTATCTATGTTTTTGTATTTATTTGCTTTATTTCCTTTTGGCTGTGCTAGGTCTTCATTGCTGCACAGGCTTTTCTCCAGTTTCAGTAAGGGGGTGCTACTCCCTAGTTGCAGTGTGTGGGCTTCTCACTGCGGTGCTTCTTGTTGCAGGGCACAGGGCACAGGCTCTAGAGCACAGGCTCAACAACTGTGGCACACGGGCTTAGTTGCTCCACAGGATGTGGGATCTTCCTGGATCAGGGATTGAACTTGTGTCTCCTGTTTTGACAGGTGGATTCTTTACCACTGAGCCACCTGGGAGGCCTTGTTTTACCTAAATTAAAAAAAATAATAATTTATCCTTATGGTGGTTTCTTCCCTAGATTTTGCCTCCTTGAACTCATATTCCCCTAGGGATATTTGCTACTTTGGTGCATGACTCGTGAGAAAGGGCAAGCATTCTGGTTGCTAGCACAGGCCCCTGCTGGTGAAGCAGGCTTGTATTCGGAGGAGGGTATGAGATGTGAAGGAGAATGTTAAAATTATCCAGGGAAGTACAACTGCCTTTTGATGAGTTCTTTTCCTCACTGAGAATCATTTTGTTATTCAGATTTTGAGGTGGTGAATTAAATGTTGCTGCTGCTGCTGCTGCTAAGCGCTTCAGTCGTGTCCGACTCTGTGTGACCCCAGAGACGGCAGCCCACGAGGCTCTCTCATCCCTGGGATTCTCCACGCAAGAACACTGGAGTGGATTGCCATTTCCTTCTCCAGGGATCTTTCTGACCCATGGATTGAAAAGGGTCTCCTGCAATGCAGGCAGATTCTTTACCATCTGAGCTATAGGGAAATCCATTTCTTCAACGGCACTGTTTATCTGGGGTTTATTCTGTGTGGGGTTTGCAATAGATATCTAAATGGATTTTTTTCCTAAATAACTAAATAATAATCTTACACCATTAATTAATTAATTACCTCCCCCCAATTGATTTATCATGGTTTAAATTATACATGAGAAGGCTGCTAGTACATCTTGTTCCTTTTTACTGTCTGGCTAGTGACTTCCTTGGTGGTCCAGTGGTTAAGAATTTGTCTTCTAATGCAGAGTATGCTGGTTCAAACCCTGGTGGAGGAACTAAGATCCCACATGCCATGGGGAAGCTAAGCCAGAGTTTCACAACTACTGAGCCCACAAGTAGCGAGAAGCCCATGCCCTGCAGTGGAGATCGCTGCATACCACAACTAGGAGCTGGCACAGCCAAATGAAAAAAAAAAGGCCTGGCTATGCTCTACACCACATGATTACCATATCCTTATAATTGCTAATGTTTGGCAGTGGAAATTCTCTTTACTCTTTTTAATTTGTCGAGTTTCTTACTCCGATCTTTTTATTCTCCCAGATGATCTCTAAAATAATTTTGACCAGTTTCCAAGAAGTTTTATTGGGCATTTTGATTGGATTGAAATTACTTTTAAAACCTCAAATGAAGGGGATTCTCTGATTGTGTAGTGGTTGGGACTTCGTACTATCACTACTTGCATTCAACCCCTGGTCAGGAACTAAGATCTTGCAAGCAGCATGGCCCCCCAAAAGGAAACAAACAAAACTCCAAATGAATATAGAAAGGATTGATGTGTTTGCTGTATCAAAATCACAGGTTATTTTTCAGGCATACAGTATGATTTGCACTTATTCACACTAGGCTTTATTATCTAGAATTGGACTGTGAAGAAAGCTGAGCGCCGAAGAATTGATGCTTTTGAACTGTGGTGTTGGAGAAGACTCTTGAGAGTCCCTTGGACTGCAAGGAGATCCAACCAGTTCATTCTAAAGGAGATCAGTCCTGGGTGTTCTTTGGAAGGACTGATGCTAAAGCTGAAACTCTAATACTTTGGCCACCTCATGCAAAGAGCTGACTCATTGGAAAAGACTCTGATGCTGGGAGGGATTGGGAGCAGGAGGAGAAGAGGATGACAGAGGATGAGATGGCTGGGTGGCATCACTGACTCGATGGACGTGAGTTTGAGTGAACTCCGGGAGTTGGTGATGGACAGGGAGGCCTGGCGTGCTGCAATTCATGGGTCGCAAAGAGTCGGACACGACTGAGGCACTGAACTGAACTAACCCGAAAACCTGCTTACTTCGGGGGGACGTCATCTTCTTATTTCCTTTCCTGGCTTTTCTCGGGCTTCTCTTGTTGCAGAGCATGGGCTCTAGAGTACACAGGCTCAGGAGCTGTGGCACTGGGGCTGAGTTACCTCTTGGCATGCGCAGTCTTAGCTCCCTCATCAGAAATCCAACCCACACACCCTGCATTAGCAAGGAGGATTCTTAACTATTGGACCACCAGGGAATCCCCACAAGCTGATTCTTAAGTTTCTTGTGTTTCTCTCCACTCAGCTCAAAATTCTTAACTCTATAGAACATGTTTATGTTATAATAGGAAAAAAATCAAGATATAAAAGTATTTAGATGGTATGAGCAACTGTTCATCTAGCAATTTACAGATTATGACAGTAGTGTTTTGTATCAAATACGACCTGGGCACTGTGGTGAAGGGGCCATCGTCCATACTCAGGGAATTTATGTAGTTGGGGAGGCTAACAAGTAAATGGGCAATTTCAACTCAATAGGGAAAATTATAGGATTATATTTATATATGCTAAGGTATACATATGTATGTATATAGAAAAGAGTAAAAACAGAAACACTCAATTTTACATGACAATCATCAGCTAGTGTTTAAAACTTCTTTTTGGTGTTTTCCAAATTTGCCCTAAAGATAATGTATAACATGAAAAAAATTGGAAAGTTAAAAAGAAATGGGGCTCCCTCTGGCCAAATGTGGGACAATTAGAGCATTAATAAAAATAATGGTGGACTTCCCCAGTGGCTCAGCAGTAAAGAATCCACCTACAGTGCAGGAGTTATAGGAAACATGGGTTCGATCCCTGGGTTGGGAAGATCCCCTGCAGGAGGGCATGGCAACCCACTCCAGTATTCTTGCCTGGAGAATCCCACGGACAGAGGAGCCTGGCAGGCTACAATCCATGGGGTCCCAAAGAGTCAGAAACGACTGAAGTGACTTGGCACCACAGGGCATGACATAGATAATGGTAGCATGGAATATAATACAGCAAATACAAAAACCTGGGAATCCACATTGATCCTAATCTTTTCAAGGTTGGAGGAGGGGGACAAGGTCTCTACAGGAGATTGCTGCTGCTGATGCTAAGTCGCTTCAGTCATGTCTGACTCTGTGCGACCCCATAGATGGCAGTCCACCAGGCTCCCCTGTCCCTGGGATTCTCCAGGCAAGAACACTGGAGTGGGTACTAACTCATAAATACAAAAAGAATGATAGAATGAGAAAACCTCCAATTTGCAAACACCCACGTTAATAAATGATTCAGGCAAGAATCATCAATGGATACTGAAACTGCTGGGTGAAAAATTGTTGAAACAGGGGGATACATCTATAGGATCAAAGTATGGTCCCATAGATGACTAATTACAAAGAGGAAAAACTTCCTACAGTATAGAAATCAGGTGGGTGTCATTTTAACTATAAGTGATCAAATTTATCACCTGCTTCCTGATGTATGGTCCACTGAAGACACATCACCATCTATACAGTCCTTCTGCCAAAATTATTTAACATGATCTGTATTGGAAAAACAAGCAGACAAATTCGTAAGAGGGACATTCTTGCAAAACAACTGACCTAGACTTTTGAAAAATATTAAAGTCATGAAAATTTCTTTTTCTTTTTTTAAAAAACATGTTTATTATATTTCCTTTTAGAAGTGGCATCTACATGCTCAACCTAAACTCAAATGGACTGAAACAGGTAATAAAATGTTTTGAAACATTGATTTTGCATGCTTGCTTAGTCTGACTCTTGGTGACGCCATGGCTTGCAGCCCACTAGGCTTCTTTGTCCATGGAATTTTCCAAGCAAGAATACTGGAGTGGGTTGCCATTTCCTACTCCATCTTTCCTTCTTTCTCTTCCTTTTCTTTTTTTAATGGGAAATTGATTTCTTTTTATTTAGGCCTTGCTGCTGCTAAGTCACTTCAGTCGTGTCCGACTCTGTGCGACCCCATAGACTGCAGCCCACCAGGCTCCCCCGTCCCTGGGATTCTCCAGGCAAGAACACTGGAGTGGGTTGCCATTTCCTTCTCCAATGCATGAAAGTGAAAAGTGAAAGGGAAGTCCCTCAGTCTTGTCTGACTCTTAGCGACCCCACTGTCTGCAGCCTACCAGGCTCCTCCGCCCATGGGATTTTCCAGGCAAGAGTACTGGAGTGGGGTGCCATCCATTGCCTTCTCCAATTAGGCCTTAGGAAGAAAATGAAATTTGGTCACTAATATTACTTTTTTAAATATCTAGTTTTGGACTGCAGCATACCAAGATTCCCTGTCCTTCACTATTTCCTGGAGTTTGCTTAAACTCATGTCCACTGAATCAGTGATGCCATCCAACCACCTTATCCTTTTAAATATCTAGTTTTGGGGAGAAAATTAAATTTGGTCACTAATATTACTTTTTTAAATATCTAGTTTTGGGAGGTCTTGTGATTAGGATTCCAGGCTTTCACTTCTGTGGCCTGGGTTCAATCCCTATTAGAGGAACTAAGATCCCACAAGCTCTGCAGCACGGCCAAAAGGAAAAAGAAAAATAAAAAAGCTAGTTTTACATAGAAAGGACCAAAGTATCAGAGAAATAATTTCTTTGGTAAAAATTGGCCAAATTTTATAAAGCATCTAACGTACAATATAATTCAAATTATATAAAGCCTGCTTGGGATCATATCATTCTGAACGTATGAAAGTTGCAATGCCATTCTATTAGCTGTGAAAATACTTGCTCTCCTGTGGCTTCAGTTCAGAAGACTAGAGTTGAATCTGCAAGAATAAACTTAGTATCTATGGATGAAGAATGTTGTATCAGTAAGCAAAGGATGTTGAAGTCATCAACCCCTCAGCCACTGCAGCCACCCCGACCTGTGCACCCCGAGAGAATTTTGTTGTTCAGTTGCTCAGTTGTGTCCAACTCTTTACAACCCCATGGACTGCAGCACGCCAAGCTTCCCTGTCCTTTACTATTTCCCAGAGTTTGCTTAAATTCATTTCCACTGAATCAGTGATGCCATCCAACCACCTTATCCACTGTCAACCCTTCTCCTTCTGCCTTCAATCTTTCCAAGCATCAGAGTCTTACCCAGTGAGTCGGCTCTTCACATCAGGTGGCCAAAGTATTGGAGCTTCAGCTTCAGCATCAGTCCTTCCAATGAATATGCAGGGTTGATTTCCTTTAGAATTGACTGGTTTGATCTCTTGCTGTCTAAAGGGATTTAGGGTGGAATAAAATAGGATACTGGCCCACATAGTTAATGTGCATAGGAAAGAAACGATTTCAATGAGCCCAGACTCTTACAACTTCCCATACACAGGGAAGTGCTAAATTCATTAACTTCAGATATCTGTTTTTCCTTTAACAGTAATCTTTTGATGTTCTGCACTACCTGTTTTTATTGCAAAGAACTCCTATATAGCCTGACTCCTTCTTCATCTCTTTGGGGCAGTCTCTCAGTGCTGTCTCTGAGATAGCACTGAGAGACTGTCTTCCAGGATTAGTCTTCAGCAAAGCTGGCCAAATGAAACACAATTCTCAGCTTTTAGGTTGTGCCGTTTTTTTTTCAGTCGACATATTCAATCTTTTGCCAGCATTAATTTAGACTGTTATTAGTTGCATGATGAATAATTCTACTATAACAAAATATTAAAAAGAATATTTATCATGAAGACATCACAGTATCAGATAAACTTTTAAGAATAATTTATTTTATTTGGTTTCTCCAGGTCTTTGTCGAGGTATGTGAAATCTAGTTTCCTGACCAGGGATTGAACCCAGGCCCCCTGCACTGGGAGCTCAGACTCTCAGCCACTGGACCCCAGGGAAGTCCCAGATGAACTTTTTATAAGAGAAAAGTATGAAGGAATAAAAAAATATAAAACAGCTTCTACAAACAAAAAATTAGTGTCTTCCCCCAAACTCCATAACTCTATTTGAAGGGGTAGAAAAGTGCGATTGATGATGCTAATAAGAAAGGAAATTGAGTATTGTACTTATTTCTTATTTTGTGAAATGCTTACTCTTTACAACAGTGTTTACAGTCACACCCATAACAATGTGACCAATGGCATCTGAAAGAAAAGTCTTTATAATTATTTTAAAAGGACTTTTAAAATTATAATACAAAGCTCTGTGCTTTTTGAGAGTCTTCCACTGTGCATTGTAATGGTAAGGCTTACTATTATTTATTTTAAAAAACTCATTTATTTTCGCTGGATCTTTGGGCTTCCCTGGTGGCTCAGTTGGTAAGGAATTCAACTGCAGTGCAGGAGACACCGGTTCGATTCCTAGGTCAGGAAGATCCCCTGGAGAAGGGATAGACTACCCATTCCAGTATTCTTGGGTTTCCATTGTGGCTCAGCTGGTAAAGAATTTGCCTGCAATCCAGGAGACCTGGGTTCAATCTCTCGGTTAGGAAAATCCCCTGGAGAAAGGAAAGGCTACCCACTCCAGTATTCTGGCCTGGAGAATTCCATGGACTGTATAGACTATGGGGTTGCGAAGAGTCGGACACGACTGAGCGCCTTTCACTTTCTGGATCTTTGTTGCTGCACTCGGGCTTTCTCTAGCTGCAGTGCGCATGCTTCTCAGTGCAGTGCCTTCTCTTAGGCGAGGGGCCTTAGTGCTTGCAGGCTTCCGTAGTTTTGGAGCATGAGCCTAGTTGCCTCTCAGCACGTGGAATCCTCCCCAACCAGGACATGCACCTGTGTCGACATGAACCTGTGTCCTCTGCATTGGCAGGCAGACTACCACTGGACCAACAGGGAAGTCCTACTTTTAATACAAAGACTAAGTGTTTGGGAGTTTTGAATGACTGAATTTAACAAACATCATTTTATAGTCGCTTTAAGCTTCTCTTTTGTTTTGAGGATTCTTCATTTCATTGAGGCTATCACTAGCTTGGAGTTCTTCACCACATTCTTGTTTCTCTGACTGTGAGTCACTTTCAGAATCATCTGGACTTTCAGAGTCAGGAGAATCCTCCTCCACATCATCACCACCATTATCTCCAACCACACTGCCTTCTCCATCATGAATTTCTACTTCACTGTGGAAGGCAAGTCCACAATGTTGTTGATATCTTCCAGATAATTTACTGTCCATACTTCGCTAACACTAAGACTCCAGTCAGTCAGTTCAGTTGCTCAGTCATGTCCAAATCTTTGTGACCCAATGGACTGCAGCATGCCAGGCTTTCCTGTCCATTACCAACTCCCGGAGTTCAGTCAGACTCATGTCCATCGAATCGGTGATGCCATCCAACCATCTCATCCTCTGTCATCCCCTTCTCCTCCTGCTTTCAATCTTTCCCAGCATCAAGGTCTTTTCCAATGAGTCAGTTCTTTGCATCAGGTGGCCAAAGTACTGGAGTTTCAGCTTCAGCATCGGTACTTCCAATGAATATTCAGGACTGATTTCCTTTAGGATGGACTGGTTTGACCTCCTTGCTGTCCAAGGGGCTCTCAAGAGTCTTCTCCAACACCACAATTAGAAAGCATTAATTCTTCGGTACTCAATTTTTTTTATGGTCCAACCCTTATATCCATGCATGACTACTGGAAAAACCATAGCTTTGACTAGATGGACCTTTACTGGCAAACTAATGTCTCTGCTTTTTAATATGCTATCTAGGTTGGTCATAGCTTTTCTTCCAAGGAGTAAGTGTCTTTTAATTTCATGGTTGCAGTCACCATCTGCAGTGATTTTGGAGCCCCCCCAAGATGAAGTCTGTCACTGTTTCCACTGTTTCCCCATCTATTTGCCATGGACTGATGGGACCGGATGCCATGATCTTAGTTTTCTGAAGGTTGAGTTTTAAGCCAGTTTTTTCACTCTCCTCTTTCACTGTCATCAAGAGGCTGTTTAGTTCCTCTTCATTTTCTGCCATAAGGGTGGTATCACCTGCATATCTGAGATTGCTGATACTTCTCCCAGCAATATTGACTTTGCTTGTGCTTCATCCAGTCTGGAATTTTGCATGATGTACTCTCCCTTGACATACTCCTTTCCCAACCTGGAACCAGTTCATTCTTCCATGTCCAGTTCTGTTGCTTCTTGACCTGCATATAGACTTTCAGGAGGCAGGTCAGGTGGTTGGCTATTCCTATTTCTTGAAGAATTTTCCACAGTTTATTATGATCCACACAGACAAAGACTTTAGCGCAGTCAATGAAGTAGATGTTTTCCTGGAATTCTTTTGCTTTTTCAATGATCCAGTGGAGGTTGGCAATTTGATCTCTGGTTCTTCTGCCTTTTCTAAATCCAGCTTGAACATCTGGAAGTTCTCAGTTCACATACTGTTGAAACCTGGCTTGGGGAATTTTGAGCATTATTTTGCTAGCATGTGAGATGAGTGCAACTAGGTGGTAATTTGAATATTCTTTGGCATTGCCTTTATTTGGGATTGGAATAAAAACTGACCTTTTCCGGTCTTGTGGCCACTGTGGAGTTTTCCAAATTTGCTGGCATATTGAGTGCAGCACTTTTACAGCATCATCTTTTAGGATTTGAAATAGCTCAACTAGAATTCCATCAGCTCCACTAGCTTTGTTCATAGTGATGCTTCCTAAGCACCATTTGACTTCACATTCCAGGACATCTGGCTCTAGGTGAGTGATAACACTATTGGGGTTATCTGGGTCATTAAGATCTTTTTTGTACAGTCTTCTATGTATTCTTGCCACTTCTTACTATCTTCTGCCTCTGTTGGTCCATACCATTTCTGTCCTTTATTGTACTCATCTTTGTATGAAATGTTCCTTTGGGATCTGTAATTTTCTTGAAGAGGTCTCTAGTCTTTCCCATTCCATTGTTTTCCTCTATTTCTTTGTTTTGATCATTTAGGAAGGGTTTCTTATCTCTCCTTGCTATTCAAAGCTAGTGGAGGTGATGGAATTCCAGTTGAGCTATTTCAAATCCTAAAAGATGATGCTGTAAAAGTGCTGCACTCAGTATGCCAGCAAATTTGGAAAACTCCACAGTGGCCACAAGACCGGAAAAGGTCAGTTTTTATTCCAATCCCAAATAAAGGCAATGCCAAAGAATATTCAAATTACCACCTAGTTGAACTCATCTCACATGCTAGCAAAATAATGCTCAAAAT
>SJYC01148589.1:0-11656 GCA_006408675.1 Madoqua kirkii
ATGTCCCCGTCGTAACTCAAGAGGTACCTGCCGCAACTCAAGTAAAACCAGGAGATTCTCCCCTCCAGGCCACATGAGAACTTTTTCCTCTGCGGTGTCTTGGGGGAAAACTCCTCTTCCCTCTAAAACTTCGAAAGGGCCCTTCACACCCTTGCTGCGACTCAGGAAGTTCCCTGATATACCTGTCTCCACTCGAGAGGGACACCGAGGGTCCCGCCACAATGCAAGAGGAGCCCCGTTTTCCCCTGCTCAGTTTCAGATGAGGGTCCCTTTCCCTACTCCATTGGGAAAGGATTCCCGGCATTCCCGTTGCATCCCAGAGGAGGGGCTCTCCACAGGAGAGGCGAGAGGAAACCCAGGGTCGTGCCACCTTTCCAAAATGCCCCCAGATGTCTCAATCAACTCAAGATGAACATGAATTCCCTGCACTGCCTCGACTGTCACCCCGAGTATTGGCTCAAACCACGGTGGCAGGTGTGACAGCCCTGTGGCACCACGACGGCAAGACACAGATCCCTGTGTCAACTCGATGGGAAGCCTGACACTGTTGCTGCAGCTCGGGAGGAAAGCGCACATGCACATCTCCACATGAGACTAGGCCTGACTCCAATGTGGAGACTACAGAGGAAAACCAAGATCTATGTCAGCAATGGAAAGGAAGCCTCAGGTTTTGACCTCAGTTTCAGATGAGGACCTAGGACCTGGCACCGACAGGGGAGGTATCCAGAGAGGCCCCTCGAAACTCTCATGGAAACTGGCCTTTATTGAGGCCACAGGGGTGTGTCCCTGAGGTTCCCGTCGTAACTCGAGAGGACCCTGCCGCAACTTGAGAAAAATCAGGAGATTCTCACCTCCAGGCGAGATGAGGCCCTTGTCAGCTGTGGCTTCTCGGAGTAAATCACTCCTTCTCTCTTGAACTTCGAAAGGTTTCTTCATACCCTTGCTGCGATTCAAGAGGTTCCCCGACATACCCGTCTCCACTCAAGAGAAACATCGAGGGTCCTGACACAACTGAAGAGGAGCCCCGTTTTCCCCTGCTCTGCTCCAGACGAGTGTCCCTTTTCCTGCTCCTTTGGGAAAGGATTCCTGGCGTTCCCGTCGCATCGCAAGAGGAGCCACTCTTCACAGGAGAGGGGAAAGGAATTCCAGGGGTCCTGCAACCATATCAAAAGACGCCCAAATGTCTCAGTCCACTATAGATGAATGTGATTTCCATGCACTGCATTGACTGTCACCCTGAGTATCAGCTCACACCATGGTGGCACATGTGACAGTCCTGAGGCACCAAAAGGGAAAGCCACAGATCCCTGTGTCAGCTCGACAGGAAGACAGATACTGCTGCAACAGCTTGTGAGTAATGTAGACGCGCATGTCTCCATTCGAGACGAGGCCTCTACTCCCCTGTGGAGAATCCAAAGGAACCCCACGAACCTTATCAGCACTGGAGACGAAACTTCAGGTTCGAGCCTCAGCTCCTGACGAGGACTTAGGACCCATCACCGTCTGGGGAGGAATTCTGAGACTCCCCTCGCAAGTCACATAGAGACTGTCCTTTCCTGAGGCCACAGGGTCGGTCCCTGAGGTCCCCGTCATAACTCAAGAGGAATCTGCCGCAACTCGAGAAGAACCAGGAGATTCTCCCCTCTAGGCGAGATGAGGCCCTTGTCCGCTGTGGCGTCTCGGCGCAAATCACACCTTCCCTCTTGAACCTCGTAAGTGTCCTCCACACCCTTGCAACGACTCAAGAAGTTCCCCGACAAACCCGTCTCCACTCGAATGGAACACCGAGGATCCCTCCAAAACTCAAGAGGAGCCGTGTTTTCCCCTGCTCAGCTCCAGATGAGAGTCCCTTTCCATGCTCCGTTGGGAAAGGTTTCCTGGCGTTCCCGTCGCATCCCATGAGGAGGCGCTCTTCACAGGAGCATTGAGAGGAACTCCAGGGTCGTGACACCATTCCAAAATACCCCCAAATATCTCAATCCACTCCAGATGAACCTGATTTCCCTGCACTGCCTCGACTGTCACCCCGAGGATTGGCTCACACCACAGTAGCACGTTTGACAGCCCATTGGCACCTTGAGGGAAAGCCACAGATCCCTGTTTCACCTCGACTGGAAGCCTGACACTGCTGCTACAGCTTGAGAGGAAAGCGGATGTGCATGTTCTCACTCGAGACGAAGCCTGACTCTACTGTGCGGACTCCAGAGGAACTCCAAGATCCATGTCAGCACTGGGGAGTGAACCTCAGGTTCCAGGATCAGTTCCAGATGAGGATTTAGGACCCACCATCTACTGGGGAGGAATCCCGAGAGGCCCCTCACAACTCACATGGAGACTGGTCTTCCCTGAGGCCATGGGGGCGGGACCTTGAGGTCCCCGTCATAACTCATGAGGAACCTGCAGCAACTCTAGAAAAACCAGAAGAATCTCCCCTCCATGGGAGATGAGGCCCTAGTCTACTGCAGCATCTCGGGTGAAATCACCCCTTCCCTCTTGAACCGTGAAAAGGCACTTCACACCCTTTCTGTGACTCAAGAAGTTCCCTGACATACCTATCTCTGTTCGAGAGGAACACCGAGGGTCCTGCCACAACTCAGGAATAGCCCCGGTTGCCCCTGCTCTATTCCCAAGGAGAGTCCCTTTCCCTGCTCCGTCGGGAAAGGATTCCCAGCATTCTCGTCACATCCCAAGAGGAGGCACTCTCCACAGCAGTGTTGAGAGGAACTCCAGGGGTCTGCCACCATTCCAAAAGACTCCCAAATCTCAGTCCACTCCAGATAAACCTGATTTCCCTGCACTGTCTCCACTGTCACTTCGAGTATCCGCTCACACCACAGTGGCACGTGTGACAGCCCTGAGGTACCTGGAGGGAATGGCACAAGCCTGAGTTGATCCTTGTGTCAACTCAATGGGAAGCCTGACACTGCTGCTACAGCTCGGGAGGAAAGTGGATGTCCTCATCCTCACCAGAGACAAGGCCTGACTCCCCTGTGGAGACTGCAATGGAACCCCAAGATCCCTCTCAGTATTGAAGAGGAAAATTCAGGTTCAGGCCTCAGCTCCAGACGAAGACTTAGGACATGGCATCGACTTGAGAGGAATCCTGAGAGGCAACTCGCAACTTGCATCGAGACTGGCCTTTCCTGAGGCCACACGAGCAGGTCCCAGAGATCCCCACCATAACTCGAGAGGGACCTGCCGCACTCAAGAAAAAACAGAATATTCTCCCCTGAAGGCTAGATGAGGCCCTTTTCCACTGTGGCTTCTCAAGGGAAATCACATGTTTCCTCTGGGACCTCGAAAGGGTCCTTCACACCCTTGCTGCAACTCAAGAAGTTCCCTGACATACCCGTCTCCACTCGAAAGGAAAACCGAGGGTCCTACCACAACTCAAGAGGAGTCACGTTGTCCCCTCCTCAGCTCGAGATGAGACTTCATTTCCCTGCTTCATCGGGAAAAGATTCCCAGCGTTCCAGTTGCATCGCAAGAGGAGGTGCTCTGAACAGAAAACTCAAGAGGAATTCCAGGGGTCATGTCACCATTCCAAAAGACCCCCGAATGTCTCAGTCCACTCCAGATGAACCTGATTTCCTACACTGCCTCGACTGTCACCCCGAGTATCGACTCACACCAAGATGGTAAGTTTTTCAGCCCCGTAGCACCATGAGGGAAAGACACAGATCCCTGTGTCAACTCGACAGGAAGCCTGACAGTGCTGCTACTGCGCAGGAAGAAAGCGTATGTGCATGTCTGCACTCGAGAAGAAGCCTGATCCCCCTGTGGAGATTCCACAGGAATCCCAAGATCCATGACAGCACTGAAGAGGAAACCTCAGGTTCCGGACTCAGCTCCAGAAGAGGACTTAGGACCCGGCACCGACTGGGGAGGATTCCCAAGAGACTCCTCTCAACTCGCATGGAGACTGGCCTTTACTGAGGCCACAGGGGTGTGTCCCTGAGGTCCCCGTCGTAACTCGAGAGGACCCGGACACATCTTGAGAAAATGAGACTTCATTTCCCTGCTCCTTCGGGAAAGGATTCCCGGCATTCCTGTCGCATCGCAGGAGGAGCCACTCTCCACAGGAGAGTGGAAAGGAATTCCAGGGGTCGTGAAACCATATCAAAAGACGCCCAAACGTCTCAGTCCACTACAAATGAACGTGATTTCCATGCACTGCATTGACTGTCACCCTGAGTATCCGCTCACACCATGGTGGCACATGTGACAGTCCTGAGGCACCAAAAGGGAAAGCCCCACGTCCCTGTGTCAGCTCGATAGGAAGACGGACACTGCAGCAACAGCTTGTGAGTAATGTAGACGTGCATGTCTCCACTCGAGACAAGGCCTGACTCTGCTGTGGAGAATCCAAAGGAACCCCACAAACCATATCAGCACTGGAGATGAAACCTCAGGTTCCGGCCTCAGCTCCTGACGAGGACTTAGGACCCATCACCGTCTGGGGAGGAATTCCGAGACACCCCTCGCAAGTCGCATCAAGACTGGTCTTTCCTGAGGCCACAGGGTCGGTCCCTGAGGTCCCTGTCGTAACTCTAGAGGAACCTGCCAAAACTCTAGAAAAAACAGGCGATTCTCTCCTCCAGGAGAGATGAGGCCCTTGTATGCTGCAGCGTCTCATGGGAAATAACCCCTTCCTTCTTGAACCTCAGAAGGGACTTCACACGTTGCTGACACTCAAGAAGTTCCCAAACATACCCATCTCCACTCGAGAGCAACACACTGGGTCCCGCCACAACTCAAGAGGAGCCCTGTTTTCCCCTGCTCAGCTCAATACGAGGATCCCTTTCCCTGCTCCATCGGGAAAGGATTCCCAGCATTCCTGTCACATCCCAAGAGGAGTCACTCTCCACAGCAGAGTCTAGAGGAACACCAGGGGTCGTGCCAACATTCTGAAAGACCCCAAAATGTCTCAGTCTACTCCAGATAATCCTGAATTCCCTGCAGTACGTGAACTGTCAACCCAATTATCAGCTCACACCTCGGTGGCACTTGGGACAGTCCTGTGACACTCGAGGGAAAACCACAGATTCCTGGGTCAACTCGACGTGAAGCCTGACACTGCTGCTACAGCTCAGGAGGAAAGCGGATGCACATGTCTCCACTTGACATGAGGGCTGACTCCCCTGTGGAGACTTCAGAGGAACTCCAAGATCTATGTCAGCACTGGAGAGGAAAACTCAGATTGCAGCCTCAGCTCCAGACCAGGACCTAGGACCCTTTACCTACTGGGGAGGAATCCCGTGAGGCCCCTTACAACTCTCATGGAGACTGGCCATTCCTGAGGCCACCGGCGTGGAAGTTCCGTGAGTTCCCCATCGTAACATGAGAGAAACCTACTGTAACTAGAGAAAAAACAGGAGATTCTCCCCTCCAGGCGAGATGAGGCCCTTGTTCACTGCAGCTTATCAGGAGAAATCACCCCTTCCCTCTTGAACCTCGAAAGGGTCTTCACACACTTGCTGCCACTCAAGAAGTTCCCAGAAATACCCGTTTCCACTCGAGAGGAACACCGATGGTCCCACCACAACTCAAGAGGAGCCCCATTCCCCCTGCTCAGCTCCAGACGAGGGTCCCTTTCCGTGCTCCTTCAGGAAAGGATTTCTGGCATTCCCGTCACATCCCAAGGGGAGGCTCCCTCCACAGGATTGTCGAGAGGAACACCAGGAGTCGTGCCACTGTTCCAAAATACACCCAAATGTCTCAGTCCACTCTAGATGAACCTGATTTCCCTGTACTGCCTCGACTGTCACCCGAGTATCAGCTCACACCACGGTGGCACGTGTGACAGCCCTGTGGCATCTCAAAGGAAAGCCACAAATCCCTGTGTCAACTCGCCAGGAAGCCTGACACTGCTGCTACAGTTCGGGAGGAATCCGGTCATGCACTTTTCCACTAGAGATGAAGCTTGACCCCGTGTGGAGACTCCAAAGCAACCCCAAGGTCCATGTCAGCAGTAGAGAGGAAAACTCAGGTTCCGGCCTCAGCTCCAGATGAGATCTTAGGACCCAGCATTGACTGGGGAGGAATCCCGAGAGACCCCTCTCAACACACATGAATTGGCCTTTCCTGAGGCCACAGGGCGTAGTCCCTAATGTCCCTGTCTTAACTTGAAGGAATCAGCCGCAACTCAAGAAAAACCAGGAGATTCTCTCCTACAGGCGAGATGAAGCCCTTTTCCACTGTGGCATCTTGGGGTAAATCACCCCTTCCCTCTTGAACCTCGATAGACTTCTTCATACCCTTGCTGCCACACAAGAAGTTTCCCGACATACCTGTCTACACTTGAGAGAAACACCGAGGGTCCTGTCAGAACTCAAGAAGAGCCCCGTATTCCCCTGCTCAGCTCCAGACAAGTTTCCATTTTCCGGCTCCGTCGGGAAAGGTCTGCCGGCATTGCCTTCGCATCCCAAGAGGAGGCGCTCTCCACATGAGAGTGGAGAGGAACTCCATGGTTCGTACCACCATTCCAAAAGACGTCCAAATGTCTCAGTCCACTCTGATGAACGTGATTTCTATGCACTGCATTGACTGTCATCCCGAGTATCGGCTCACAGCATGGTGGCACGTGTGACTATCCTCTGGCACCAAGAGGGAAAGCCACAGATCCTTGTGTCAACTCGACAGGAAGACTGACACTGCTGCTACAGCTCGGGCATAATGTGGCCATGCACGTCTCCACTCGAGACGAGGACTGACTCCCCTGTGGAGACTCCAAAGGAATCCCAAGTTCAGTGTCAGCACTGGAGAGGAAACCTCCGGTTCTGGCCTCAGCTCCAGCCGAGGACTTAGGACCCATCACCGTCTGGGAAGGAATCCCGAGAGGCCCCTCACAACTTGCATGGAGACTGGCCTTTCCTGAGGCCACGGTGGGTGGGGGGTGTCCCTGAGATCCCCGTTGTAACTCAAGAGGAACCAGCCGCAACTGGAGACAAACGAGGAGATTCTCTCCTCCAGGCGAGATGAGACCCTTGTACGCTGCAGCGTCATGGGGCAAATCACCCCTTTCTTCTTGAAACTTGTAAGGGTCTTCACACCCTTGCTGCCACTCAAGAAGTTCCCAGACATACCCGTCTCCATTCGAGAGGAACACCTTGGGTCCTGCCACAACTTAAGAGGAGCCCCACTTTTCCTGCTCAGCTCCAGGCGAGGGTCCCTTTCCCTGCTCCGTCGGGAAAGGATTCCCAGCGTTCCCGTCACATCCTAAGAGGAGGTGCTCTCCACAGGAGAGTCTAGAGGAACTCCAAGGGTCATGCCACGATTCCAAAAGACACGCAAATGTCTCAGTCCACTCCAGATAATCCTGATTTCCCTACACTGCATGGAATGTCACCCCGAGTATAGGCTCACATCACGGTGGCACGTGTCACAGTCCTGTGGCACCTCGAGGGAAAACCACAGATCCCTGGGTCAATTCGACAGGACACCTGACAGTCCTGCTACAGCTTGGGAGGAAAGCAGACATACACGTCTCCACTTGAGACTAGGCCTGACTCGCTTGTGGAGACTCCAGAGGAACTCCAAGGTCCATGTTAACACTGGAGAGGAAACCCCTGGTTCCAGCCTCAGCTCCAGATGAGGACTTGGGACCCAGCAAGGTCTGGGGAGGAATTTCATGAAGCACCTCGCCACTGGCATGTAGACTGACAGTTCCTGAGGCCACAGGGGGTTCCCCGAGGTCCCCATTATAACTCGGGAATAATCTGTTGCAACTCGAGAAAAACCAGGAGATTCTCACCTCCAGGCGAGATGAGGCCCTTGTCGGCTGTGGCGTCTCAGGGTAAATCACCCCTTCCCTCTTGAACCTCGAAAGGTTTATTCACATCCTTGCTGCGACACAAGAATTTCCTCGACATACCCGTCTCCACTCGAGAGAAACACCGAGGGTCCCACCCCAACTCAAGAGGAGCCCCGTTTACCCCTGCTCAGCTCCAGACGAGTATCTCTTTCCCTGCTCCATTGGGAAAGGACTCCCGGCGTTCCCGTCGCATCCCAAGAGGAGATGCTCTCCAAAGGAGAGTCGAGAGGAACTCCAGGGTCGTGCCACCATTCCAAAGGAAGCCCAAATGTCTCAGTCCACTGCAGTTGAACCTGATTTCCCTGCATTGCACTGACTGTCACGCCGAGTATCAGCTCACACTACGGTGTCACATGTGACAGTTCTGTGGTACCAAGAGGGAAAGACACAGATCCCTGTGTCAACTTGACAGGAAGACTGACACTGCTGCTACAGCTGGGGAGGAATGCGGACATGCACGTCTCCACTCAAGACGAGGCCTGACTCCGCTGGGGAGACTTTATAGGAACCACAAGATTCATGTCAGCACTGGAAAGGAAACCTCAGGTTCTGGCCTAAGCTCCATACAAGGACTTAAGACCCATCACCAACTGGGGAGGAATCCCGAGAGGCCCCTCGCAACTCGCATGGAGACTGGCCTTTCCTGAGGCCACGGGGGTGGTGTCCCTGAGGTCCCCGTCGTAACTCAAGAGGAACCTGCTGCAACTCGAGACAAACCAAGAGATTCTCTCCTCCAGGCAAGATGAGGCCCTTGTATGCTGCAGCATCTCGGGGAAAATCACCCCTTCCTTCTTGAACTCAAAAAATTCTTCACACCCTTGCTGCCACTCAGGAAATTCCCAGACATACCCGTCTCCACTTGAGAGGAACACATTTGGTCCTGTCACAACTAAAGGGGGCCGCGTTTTCCCCTGCTCAGCTCCAGACGAGGGTCCCTTTCCGTGCTCCTTCGGGAAAGGATTTCCAGCATTCCCGTCACATCCCTAGAGGAGTCGCCCTCCACAGGAGTGTCGAGAGGAACACCAGGAGTCGTGCCATCATTCCAAAATATCCCCAAACGTCTAAGTCCACTCCTGATGAACTTGATTTCCCTACATTGCCTCGACTGTCACCCTGAGTATGGGCTCACACCATGGTGGCACGTGTGACAGCCCTGTGGTACCATGAGGGAAAGCCACAGATCCCTGTGTCAACTCGACGGGAAGCTTAACACTGCTGCTACAGCTCGGGAGGAAAGAGGATGTGCACTTCTCCAATGGAGACGAGGTCTGCCTCCACTGTGGAGACTCCAGAGGAACCCCAAGTTCACTGGCAGCACTGAAGAGGAAACCTCAGGTTCCGGCCTCAGGTCCAGACAAAGACTTCGTACTCGGCGCCAACTGTGGAGGAATAGTGAGAGGCCCCTCACAACTCACATGGAGACTGGCCTTTCATGAGGCCACAGGGGCGGGTCCCTGAGGTCCCGGTCGTAACGTGAGAGACCCTTCCACAACTCGAGAAAAAAACAGGAGATTCTCCCCTCCAGGCGAGATGAGGACCTTGTTCGCTGCAGCATATCAGGAGAAATCACTCCTTCCCTCTTGAACCTCGAAAGGGTCTTCACACCCCTGCTGCCACTCAAGAAGTTCCCAGAAATACCCGTCTCCTCTCGAGAGGAACACCGAGGGTCCCACTACAACTCAAGAGGGGACCCATTTCCCCTGCTCAGCTCCAGATGAGGGTCCTTTTCTGTGCTCCTTTGGGAAAGGATTCCTGGCATTCCCGTCGCATCCCAAGAGGAGGTGCCCTCCACAGGAGTGTCTAGAGGAACAACAGGAGTCGTGCCACCATTCCAAAATACCCCCAAATGATTCAGTCCACTTTAGATGAACCTGATTTCCCTGCACTGCCTCACCTATCACCCCAAATATGGGCTCAAACCACGGTGGCAAGTGTGACAGCCTTGTGGCACTTCGAAGGAAAGCCACAGATCCCTGTGTCAACTCGCTAGGAAGCCTGACACTGCTGCTACAGTTCGGGAGGAAACCATACGTGCACGTTTCCATTAGAGACAAGGCCTGACTCCCCTGTGGAGACTCCAGAGGAACCCCAAGATCCATGTCATCAGTAGAGAGGAAACCTCAGGTTCCGGCCTCAGCTCCAGACGAGGACTTAGGACCCAGCACCGACTGGGGAGGAATCCTGATAGACCCTTCACAACACACATGGAGACTGGCCTTTCCTGAGGCCACAGGGGCAGATCCCTGAGGTCCCCATCGTATCTTGAGAGGAATCTGTGGCAACTTGAGGAAAACCAGGAGATTCTCGACTCTAGGCGACATGAGGCCCTTTTCTGCTGTGGCATCTCGGGGTAAATCACCCCTTCCCTCTTGAGTTCGATAGATTTCTTCACACCCTTGCTGCCAAACAAGAATTTTCCCGACATACCCGTCTCCACTCGAGAGAAACACGAGGGTCCCGCCAGCACTTAAGAGGAGCCCCGGTTTCCCCTGTTCAGCTCCAGACTAGTTTCCATTTTCCAGCTCTGTCGGGAAAGGATTGCTGGCATTGCCATCGCATCCCAAGAGGAGGCGCTCTCCACATGAGAGTTGAGAGGAACTCCAGGGGTCGTGCCACCATTCCAAAAGACGCCCAAATTTCTCAGTCCACTCCAGATGAACATGAGTTCCATGCACTGCCTTGACTGTCACCCTGAGTATCGGCTCACACCATGGTGGCACGTGTGACCGTCCTCTGGCACCAAGAGGGAAAGCGACAGATCCCTGTGTCAACTCTACAGGAAGACTCACACTGCTGCTACAGCTCTGGAGGAAAGCAGACGTGAATGTCTCCACTCGAGATGAGGCCTTACTCCCCTGTGGAGACTCCAGAGGAACCCCAAGATCCATGTCAGCACTGGAGAGGAAACCTCTGGTTCTGGCCTCAGCTCCAGACGAGGATTTAGGACCCGTCATTGACGAGGGAGGTATCCCGAGAGGCCCATGGAAACTTGCATGGAGACTGACCTTTTCTGAGGCAACAGGTGCGGGTCCCTGAGGTCCCTGTCGTAACTCGAGAGGAACCTGCCATAACTCGAGAAAAACCAGGAGATTCTCCCCTCTACGAGAGATGAGGCTCTTGTCTGCTACGCCGTCTAGGGCCATATCACCCCTTCCATCTTGAACATCGAAAGGGTCCTTCACACCCTTGCTGTGACTCAAGAAGTTTCCCGACATACCTGTCTCCATTTGAGAGGAACACCGAGGGTCCCGCCACAAGTCAAGAGGAGACCTGTTTTCCCCTTCTCCGCTCCAGATGAGGGTCCATTTCCCTGCTCCGTTCGGAAAGGATTCCTGTCGTTCCCTTCATATCCCCAGAGGAGGTACTCTCCCAAGGAGAGTCGAGAGGCATGCCAGGGATTCTTGCCACCATTCCAAAAGAACACCAAATGTCTCAGATCACTCCAGATAAACCTGATTTCCCTGCACTGCCTCGATTGTCACCATGAGTATCGGCTCAAACCATGGTGGGACTTGTGACAGCCCTGTGGCATCTCGAGGGAAAGCCACATATCCCTGTGTGAACTTAATGCAAATACTGACACTGCTGCTAAAGCTCGGGAGGAAAGCGGACTTGCACGTCTCCACTCGAGACCAGGCCTGAGTCCCCTGTGGAGACTCCAGAAGAACCCCACGTTCTCCGACCTCAGCTAGAGACGAGGACTGGGACCTGGCACCGACTGGGGAGGAATCCCAACAGGCCCCTCACAACTCGCATGGAGACTGGCCATTTCTGAGGCCACCAGGGCAGGTCCCTGAGGTCCCCGTCGTAACTCGAAAGAAATCTGCCACAACTCGAGAAAAA
>SJYC01148591.1:0-50785 GCA_006408675.1 Madoqua kirkii
TGATGCCATCTGACCATCTCATCCCTCTGTCATCCCCTTCTCCTGCCTTCAATCTTTCCCAACATTAGAGTCTTTTCAAATGAGTCAGCTCTTTGCATCAGGTGGCCAAAATATTGGAGCTTCAGCTTCAACATCAGTCCTTCCAATGAACACTCAGGACTGATCTGTAGGATGGACTGGTTGGACTCCTTGCAGTCCAAGGGACTCTCAAGAGTCTTCTCCAACACCACAGTTCAAAAGGAAAATTAATAGGTTTAATATCTGTAGAAGATTTTCATGAGGTATAACAAATATAAAGTATCTCAGTGGCAGCATGTGATTCTGAGGATTTGGGCCACTCCATTCAGGTGTGTGGGCCACCCTTTTCTGATAAGATGGGTCTTAGACAGAGACTGCTGCAAACATTGAGGGTTTGCTTTGTTGTGTATTTTTAATAAGTTGGCTCTAAAATGTTACTTTTCTCTCTGAGAAAAGATACTTTCCAGTTCATGTCTTTCTTCTTTGTAAATTATCATTTAACATAACACTTTCTAACCTTTGGATTCCAGGGTAGACTTTACTTATACAATGTGAAAAGTGTAGGTTGATCAGTCATGTCCACCAGTTTGCAACCCATGGACCATAGCCCATCAGGCCTCTGTCCATGGAATTCTCCAGGCAAGAATACTGGAGTGGATTGCCATTCCCTTCTGCAGGGGATCTTCCTGACCCAGGGATTGAACCCAGATTGCATTGCAGGCAGATTCTTTACAGTCTGAGCCACCAGGAAGCCTCAGTTCATGGGGCTGCAAAGAGTTGGACATGGCTGAGCAACTGAGCACACACATACACATGGTAGAAAATGATAATGCTATTGAAAGATACAGAGAATAAGCTGTAAATTATCAATTATTCTACTACCCAAGGTAAATACTTAGCTTTCTATAGCAACCATCTCTCTGATATTAAAAATTACTTCAAAACATGATTTTTAACAATACCAGTCACTTTGATAAATCATACTTTGGATGACTTCAGCTAGAAAAGAGAGGGTTTGTTGGGATTTCCATTTTGCTAAAATTTGGGGTACCTTAATTGAATATTTTGGTATAAATACTTATATCGTGGCAGAGATTAATTGTTATGTACCTAGGGTGTGTGGGTGTGTGTATGGGTGTGTGCGTGCTGAACTCAGTGCTGTTGGGCTCTTTGTGACCCTGTAGCCTACAGCCCACCCGAGTCCTCTGTCCATAGGATTCTCCAGGCAAGAATGCTGGAGTGGGTTGTCATTTCCTACTCCAGGGGATCTTCCCAACCCAGGGATTGAACCTGCATCTCTTGTGTCTTCTGGGCTGGCAGGCAGGTTCAGTACCTGGGAGGCCCAGGTAATGGGTAGGATGGCAAGTCTGTAAATTTCAGCTCCAAGCACAAATATATGTTACTGAGCTTATATTAAAATATAGACCAAGAGATTCAAATGTGCTTTTGTAAAGTAAATTGACAGAAACCAGTATGCTGTGTCTGTTCATAGCTGTAAGAAGCATGAGAATTAAATAAATAGGTTCCATCATACAACAGGACAGGAAAACCACTAAGTCCACCTCAAACTGCCGCCTTTGTCCGTGACTCAGCCTATGTGATGATACGCAAAGTGAATTAAAACTGCCCGGTAAAAGCCTGGTTCCCATCATGGTGTTGGCTGGCAAGAAAAGGACTGGTGTAGGAGGGGCATCACTCTGGCTGAGCGTGAGATGTCCATGGACCCCACTGACTCCCTGAGTCCTGTCCCCGAGCTCTCCATGTGTTTTTAGTAATCGTGGAAAAAAGCATTTAAGTGATCAAAATGATACAGTAATTCTTCTTTCTAATACCTCAAATATTCTTTCAGCAAAGCTGCTTTAAAAATAATTTCAGATTGTATGTTTGGTTTTTATCAAGAAACAGGAGTGGATAGTGGGATTGATCCCAAGAGAAAAAAGTTCCCATGAAATGTAAGTGCCTTAGTCAGATAGCTGGAGAGGCTCCTGCCCGACCTCTGTTCCCTATTTTGAGCTCAAACCTTCCCCTGGGCCCTGTGGTGCCACCGTGTCTAGTTGAGAGCAGCGTTGCTGCTGCAGTTACTTGAATGGGAGCAGCGCTTCCCGACCCACCTGCCGTGTAGGTAAACCTGAAACCCATCCTGGCAAGTATGTGTGTTTGCTTTTCCCTGAAATGTGCTGTCCGTTTTTACCTCCTGCCGATAAACACTGACAGGTCCTTTTCCTGCTAGCCAAAAACAGTGATGGGAAGCAGGTGGAAGATACGGCGCTTAGAACGTAGTTTTAATTCATTGTGAGTCTCATAAAGTAGGCTGAGTCACAAGACAAGCTGGGGGCCTCGCCAGATCACTCCATGACCTCACTTTCCCTCTGGCAAAGCTCTCTCAGTGCAGTAGGGTGATCTCACAGATGGAGCCTCAGAAACAGCTTGCTTGGGAAGAGCTGGCCTGTGAGCTGCCGAGGCTGCCAGATGGCATCACTCCAGTCTGTCATCTCTCTTCCTCTGTTCTTCCAATGCATATGGCCTTCATGTATTACAATGGTGTTATTAAACCAATCTCACCACGGCCGCTTAGGCTGTAGATAGCAAAGGCCTATTCATTACATAACCATTCATTAGAAGTGTGGCTTTGGAACTGATGAAAGCCTGTGTTGACTTCTCATTTTCTTAAAATGATACTTTGAATGAAACCACTGGAGTCTCCAAGATTATTGACCTTCCTGTTGTATACTGAGATCCGTATTTTCAGTTCTCTCCAGTTACCTTCTTTTCCATAGCTTTCAAACTATTATTGCCATTGTAGTTGAATAATATGATAGCGATTTGGATGAGCTTCAGGAACAGACGTTCAGCTGTGTCTTTGCTTCTAACTGGCTGTGCAGTTTCTTACCTGCCATTTCATCTTTCTTCACATCATCATTTTTGTGTTGATTTCTAAGATATCATTTGAGATTCTGTAGTCCAGTGATGAATTCAAACACCCTTTTTTTGCAGGGCAGAGGACCTTCTAGGCAGGTTTGTGATCTTCTCTATATTCCTGAACTACCTTGAAAGCCCTCTCCAAAGATTCCAGTTGTCCAAGTGGCTCTGTAGTGTAGCTGGAATGAGAACCGCAACGTGTGGACTCTAGACCAAGGGCTCATTGTTATAAAAGTTTCTCCTCTACTAATTCTTTTCCATCCTTGAATGAAGGTCAATTTTACCCTTCAGAAAGCAACTACTTTTTAAGTTCTTTTATAATTTAATCCTCACGAAATTAAGGTCCAGCCATTTTCTCTTTGTGTGACTTTTGTGAATATTCTGCATGGATTCAGTACCCGTTTGTTTGTGTTCTTACTTGTTTTCCCACTCTTGGGCTTCAACCACACTTGGCCAGTGATTCAAAAGAACAGAAAAAATGATGCAGGGTGAAAACTGGTTGACTTTTTTTCTGTTTTTTTTTCTTTACTGTTGGTTTATTTGGCCAGGTGGGGTGGGGAGGAGGGCTGTGGTGTGGCTGTGCTGGCATCTTAGTTCCTCTTCCAGGTATCAAACCTGTGCCTTGTGCAGCGGAAGCAAGGAGTCTTAGCTACTAGACTGCCAGGAAATCCCTAAAACTGGTTGATTTTAATGTTGTTGTTTAGTCATTAAGACATTTCTGACTTTTGTGACCCCGTGAACTGTGGCCCGCCAGGCTCCTCTGTCCATGACATTTCCCAGGCAAGAATATTGGATTGGGTTGCCATTTCCTTCTCCAGGGGATCTTCCAGACCTGGGGATCTACCCTGCAGCTCCTGCATTGGCAGGCTGGATCTTTACCACGGAGCCACTTGGGAAGCACTGAGTTTGGTGCACAGGCCATTAAATCTCTCACTGGAGAAATGATTTTCAAAATGTGGTCTCAGGAGCATCATCATCACCAGAAAGCTCATCTGAAATGCAGGATCTTTGGCCCATCTTTGGACCAGAAATTCTGGAGATGGGAACCAGCAATTGTTGCGTTAACACGCCTTACATGCTGTTGTTTGAGAGCTGTTCTAGAGAAATTGTATATTTTCAGATAGTTGTTTTTTTTTTTTAAGTGTGCTCAAATATTTTTGAAATAATCATTGTCCAAACTTACATACTCTAGAAATAGAAGGGATATTACAATTCTAAAGAGGATATTTCTCTGCCTTCCTTTTTTTTTTAAATCTTTTTAGAAGTTTTCATATGCTGCTCCTAGAAAGCCTATTCATATTTCTACCTATTTGCACACTAAAATTTGAGTCTTAAGTTAGTTCTGTTATCATGATCTATAGTGACACTAGATGGAAAGTGACTCGTAAAACATTTATTAATTTCTACTATTTTATTTATTTATTTTTAATTTAGTTAATTTACTTTTGGTTGCATTGGCAGGAGAACCTCTGCCATTAAGATTTAAACTGAATCTTCTAAATGGCATTCTTCTTCCTTTAGAACATAGACAAGGATGATATATTTTTTTTTCAGTTACCCTCAAATAAATGAAACTGCCTCCCATTATACCCAAAGGTTGCTCTTGTCAGAGGGATATTTTTACTAAGTTGCATGCTCTCTGGAAGAAGGTGTGAGCAGACGCTAATATCGTGAATTGGAAGAGGAATAAGAGGAGAAGGGCGTCTGGTCCTCAGTGAGGAAACTTGGCCCCAGCAGCCTGCCGACTGGCAGCCTTAGGACTCTTCCAGTCCAGTATTCTTGGCATCAAATGTCGCTGCCTTCAGGACCATGCCGTTCACCTAGCTGGTGGCCTTTTCGTCAAAAGCTTGATCCAAGTGAGATGTTTTTGTTTGTTTAAGACAGAAAGCTTTTGCAAGTTCTTTCAAGGGCAGCACATAGCTTTAACTCCCTCAAGCCCTCTCTCCTCTGTCAAACTGCATCAGGAAATTCAAGGTCTAGCCAGAGGCCCCCAAAGAGTTAAAATAAAAAGACAAGAAGCCTGCAGAGCAGAAGAAGCCGATGTCAAAAACATATGTTCCTCCGCGGGGCCTCGCTGGATTCCTAAGGCGGGAGAAAACCAGCGTGTATGCACACATGTCAGAAAGAAAAAAGTCTCGGCCAGTGTCGTGCAGCAGTGAAGCGCTGCCCCTCGTCTGCAGTTCCTCTTGACTCCCGGCTGCCTGGGAGCCCAGCCCCAGCGCCCCCAGCCCCAGCGCTCCCAGGAGGCTGGTGGCCGGACACCTGAGCCATTAGTTCCGAACGCCCGCCAATCCCGTTCTCCTTGTGAGGGTTCCGGCTGAGCGGCCCGGACAGACCCTGCCCGTTTTCATTGGCTTCGGGGCTTGTTATTGGAGTGGCTGACAGCCGTCTGCCAGGCTGTCTGAAGCCGCCTTCCTGTGCTCTCTGCCGCTGCTCAACTTCCCAGCCCTATTGTTCCTGTTGGGCCTTTTTCTTAAAATCTTTCCCAGCTGTATCCTGATATGGTAAACCACTTAAATTAGCTCCAGATTGTTCTGTTTATTTTGTGTTAGATAAGCGACAAAATACAGTCCCGGCAGCCAGCCAGGAGGAGGGTGGAAGTGGGGGGATGGGGACAGAGGGACACAGGCAAGGTCCTTTACAAACGGTGGCGTTTGCAGACCGGAGTGCGAAAAGGCCCGAATGTGATGCTGTCAGGGTCCCGCCACTGACGAGCGATCCCGGTAGGCTGGCCAAGGAATCACTTTGGATCCGACCACAGCTCAGTCCAGAAAAGAAAACCAAGACCCCAGAGTTCAGTCACACAGACAGGAAGCTAGATTTCTATTACTGGCAATGGATACAGCACCGTTGTATCCACAGGTCTGGTTGCAGTGCCAGCTATCCTGGTACGGTGCTTGGTGCCCTGAGGGTGACAGGAATTCCTTTTTTTCTTTTTTAAATTGTCCATCTGTATTGTTTTTGTTTGTTTAAGACAGAAAGCTTTTGCAAGTTCTTTCAAGGGCAGCACATAGCTTTAACTCCCTCAAGCCCTCTCTCCTCTGTCAAACTGCATCAGGAAATTCAAGGTCTAGCCAGAGGCCCCCAAAGAGTTAAAATAAAAAGACAAGAAGCCTGCAGAGCAGAAGAAGCCGATGTCAAAAACATATGTTCCTCCGCGGGGCCTCGCTGGATTCCTAAGGCGGGAGAAAACCAGCGTGTATGCACACATGTCAGAAAGAAAAAAGTCTCGGCCAGTGTCGTGCAGCAGTGAAGCGCTGCCCCTCGTCTGCAGTTCCTCTTGACTCCCGGCTGCCTGGGAGCCCAGCCCCAGCGCCCCCAGCCCCAGCGCTCCCAGGAGGCTGGTGGCCGGACACCTGAGCCATTAGTTCCGAACGCCCGCCAATCCCGTTCTCCTTGTGAGGGTTCCGGCTGAGCGGCCCGGACAGACCCTGCCCGTTTTCATTGGCTTCGGGGCTTGTTATTGGAGTGGCTGACAGCCGTCTGCCAGGCTGTCTGAAGCCGCCTTCCTGTGCTCTCTGCCGCTGCTCAACTTCCCAGCCCTATTGTTCCTGTTGGGCCTTTTTCTTAAAATCTTTCCCAGCTGTATCCTGATATGGTAAACCACTTAAATTAGCTCCAGATTGTTCTGTTTATTTTGTGTTAGATAAGCGACAAAATACAGTCCCGGCAGCCAGCCAGGAGGAGGGTGGAAGTGGGGGGATGGGGACAGAGGGACACAGGCAAGGTCCTTTACAAACGGTGGCGTTTGCAGACCGGAGTGCGAAAAGGCCCGAATGTGATGCTGTCAGGGTCCCGCCACTGACGAGCGATCCCGGTAGGCTGGCCAAGGAATCACTTTGGATCCGACCACAGCTCAGTCCAGAAAAGAAAACCAAGACCCCAGAGTTCAGTCACACAGACAGGAAGCTAGATTTCTATTACTGGCAATGGATACAGCACCGTTGTATCCACAGGTCTGGTTGCAGTGCCAGCTATCCTGGTACGGTGCTTGGTGCCCTGAGGGTGACAGGAATTCCTTTTTTTCTTTTTTAAATTGTCCATCTGTATTGTAGTGCCTGGAGGCTGATGGGCTCAACACTGGCTGAAGTCCACCAGCCTCCCTATATGCTTAGCGGTTCAAAGTGTGCTCTTCTGCGCTGTAATTTAAAGCTGGAAATCCAAAGATGTTGAGTCACCAGCATAGGTATTTTCCACACAGCTGCAAGTGAAAACTCACAGTGGGCTTGGCCATCTGTGCGCCCGCTCTACCCACGGCCTCTCCTCCTCGTGGCTGTCTGCTCACAGGGGCTCTCCGTGCAGAGCCTTTCTGAACGCTAAACAAAAAACGTTTTCAAATGTAATAGATGCTGTTCTAAAATGAAGATACTGCCTTTGCGATTGTAGGAATAAACCCAAATCAAATATGAAGAATAAACTTCCGAATGTTTTAACTCAGCTGAAGCACACGAACAATGCCAGCAACCAGCTGAGTTAAACCATTATTGAGAATTGTGTCTGTGGTAATTCAAGACTCCCCAGGAAAGATCCCATGACTCACTGCAGCCTCCAGTCTTCACTCTGAACCAAAGTCCTGGAAATGCTTTTTACCGAGTTGAGGAAAGTACAGGGTCAGGAGTAATAAAATGCCCTGAGAAACCACCTCTTAGTTTTCCTCTGGGCAAATAAACTCAGTGTGTAATAAAAAAGGTACAAACCCAACTTTGAAAGAAGAATTACTCTGTCAAGCCCCCTTCTCTCGGGTGGAATATGGATTTTCTTCATCAAGGCCTGGCCGGGAGTTGAGTGGCCTCCGTGTCACCCTCTCTGATTCCCAGGCTTTCATCTCTTTTCTCTGTATCCTTTTTAACGCAAATAATGGACAGCCTTGTATCTTTCACCTGGGCCAGGCTTCGCATGAACAAAGTGTCCCTCAAGAGTGAGGACCGTGTATTGAACCCTCTCTTGTCTTTTCTCACAATGCTAACCAGCAGTCGTGGGTGCTGAGAGGTGCTGAATTAAGGCCTTGCAAATAATAGGTTTCTTTTTACTCTTAACTGACATGAGGTCTCATTCATTTTGCTTCTATATTAATTCAGGCCAAACTAAAAACAACAGCAAAACAAGAACAAACACCAAAAAACCCAAAATCAGACATCACAGGTCCCATGGGCCTGTCCTCATTAAAGTCATGTATGCACCCTTCTGGTGCCGGGCAGCATGGAGCAGCCACCAAAAGCTCGCCTCTGTCATGGACTACAACTAAAATCTCTGGACGGTACAGAAGACAACTGCTTGGGGCACCTGAAAAGTAAGCAACAGCAGGCAGCTGGTGAATGGGGTTAAGTAAAGCATCACCCACACCCAAAGTGAGTTTTGTGGGGTTTGTTTTCACACCTCTGTCTCTGGGCTTTGACCCAAGGGCTGATGGAATTGTGGAACTATGTAGCAGGTGTTGGCAGCAAACTTTCCAGGTGAAACTCCCTTATTTCTAACCAGAGCTTTGGGGAATGCTTTTGTGGAGAACATAGGAGAATTTCCATCTCATTTGTTTCCTTTTATTTTTTTCTCTTTTCTTTTCCTGACCCTGCCTCAAGGCAGCCCCACTTGAGGATCTGCTTGGCTTTGGTGGTGGGGGTTTGGGCTCCTAAAATCTCATAAGAAGGTTCTTTCTGACCAGAAGACCAGGGAGGAAGGGGCCCCTTTTATCCAAGGATAATGGGAGGTTCCTAATACTATCTCGGTTTTTTTGCTGCTTTGCTCCCAAAGGCAACCTCAGTTGTGTTTCTGTGGAGCTAAAATCTGAGAAAAGCCTGTCTTTCTGTACAGAGGAGCCAGGAAAAGGGAACTCAGGGGGATGGAAAGTATAGGGGAATCTCAGAGAAGAAAGAGCTGGGAAAGAGGATCCCCTGACTCTGTGAGTGAACTGACTTAAGTCCCAGTTCCAGGCTGCTCATGTGTCACACAAACCCAAAGAAGCAAAGCGAAGACTCCAGGAACTCATCTGCGGTATAAACCAGTGCCTGAACCCTAGACTAATCCCTGGGTTGGGCACACACTGGGCAAACCCAAACATCATAGCAATGACTTTCAAAAACTAAGCTGACATTAGGACCACTGCCTGTAGACAGGACGGACCTTGTACTCTAAATAGGTTGGAGCATTCTCTATGAAATAAAGTTGAATAATCTTGAATGGAAAAATAGATATTCTTGAGTGAAGTAGAAAGGGAAAAGAAGAACCAAATTAAAATTTTAGAACTGAAAAGTACAGTGAAAAGTGAAAATGAAAGTCACTCAGTTGTGTCTGACTCTGCGACCCCATGGCCATACAGTTCATGGAATTCTCCAGGCCAGAAGACTGGAGTGGGTAGCCTTTCGCTTCTCGAGGGGATCTTCCCAACCCAGGGATCAAACTCAGGTCTCCCGCATGGCAGGCGGGTTCTTTACCAGCTGAGCCACAAGGGAAGACCGAAAAGGATAGTACCGAAAATGAAACATTCATGCTATAGGCCCAGGAGCAGAATGAAGATGATAAAGCAAGAATCAGTGAACTTCAGTATAAATCAACAGACATTACTCAGTGTGAAAGACAGGAAAAAGAAGAGCTGAGCTGAAGGACCTATGGAATACTATCAAAAGGCTTAACATTTATGTCATTAGAGTCCCAGAAACAAAGGGAAAATATTGGTGCAGAAAAAAAAATATGAAGGGATAAAGTCTGAGAAGTTCACACTTTTGGTGAGAGATACATGTATAGATTCAAGAAGCTCAATAAAATCAAATTAACCTGAAGAAAACCTCATCCACCTTGTAATCAAATTGCTGAAAACCAAAGATGAAAAAATATCTTGAAAGCAGAAATTCTAATTGTGGGAATTTACCCAAGAGAAATGAAAACATGTTTATACAAAAACCTATACCCACATATTAATAGCAGCTTTATTGTTAATTGCTAGAAACTGGCAAAAATTCAAATGCCCTTCAACTAGTAAAGAGATACACAAAATTATAGTACATCAATACAATTGACTATTAACAATATAATGAACCATTATACATGCACTAACATGCATGAATTTCGAATGCATTGTACTTCTGCAAGAAGCCAGACTCAAAAGTCTACGTTGTCTGGGTTCAATCCCTAAGTTGTGTCGGACTCTTTGAGACCCCATGGATTGCAGCAGGACAGGCTTCCCCATCCTTTACTATCTCCCGGGTAGTTGCAAAAAGTTGCAAAAGGTTACACACTGTATGATTCTTCCTATGTGACATTCTGGAAAAGCAGAACTTTGGATTAAGGGTGGGGTGGAGGGTTTGACTCTGGAGGGGCAGCATGAGGGAGGGATTCTGGGTTGATGGAGTTTTCTGTATCTATGTTGACCTTAAAAGTTCTTTTGCCAGCAAAAAATGAGTTACTCTAGAATAGCAAAGAACTGCAAATTCAGGACAAGCGAGCTATAGCAAAAGAATAGGCACGTCCAACAAAGGAGAGGAACATTATTTTATAAAGATGAAGGTGCTGGGAAGGGTTGTTTTGAATGAAAGTCTACTGGAGAAAAGTAGAGTTTAAGACGTTTGTGGGCTTTCATTGGCTGAGTTGTTGTGATCATTGATTTCTTGTAAGAGATACAGTGTACATCTTTTCCTCTTGAGGTCTGTTTGTGATGGTTCTTTCCTGCTGGTGATTATTCTATTGTGGTCTGTAATTGACAGTTCTTCCTGTAATTGACCAGGAGTGGTACTGTGTGAGGACTTCCCCTTCTGGTTCCAACTCCATTTAAGTGAGTCTTCCCTTTATTAATTTTCACATTTAATTGTGGTGCTGCATATATGACTTCACTTGTCAAAATGAATCGCGCTACACACCAAAATAAGTGAATTTTACCATATACAAATCAGAAAATAAAAAATAAATCACTAGCATGGTATTTCATATCTGATAGGGTTAATATATCTTTATGACTACATGGAGTACAGAAAGATTCATGTAATCTCTGATCTGTTTTGGAGTCATTTTCCACTTGATTCCGCATTTAAACTTGCCGGAAGTCAAAAATGGAATAAACAATGAAGCAGTCTCTTTGGGTCCATACAAAAAGTTTTCCAAAAAAGAATTTTGTGTCTCACATGCCAAGCATATGTTTTATACAGTCAACCTACCACAAAGGCCGTGATGAAAAAACTGAGGTAGAAAAAGTTGGTGTCTGTAAGAGACAAATGTTAAATCCAGGAGAGATCTACTGATTTTAAAAGAAGCAAGGTCAATTTGGTGGCTTGGCAAAAACAAGAGCAAAGCATCTGCCATGTGCGGGAAGCTCTGGGTTTTGATAACTAGGGTGGTGTTGAGAAGTCCCTGTCCAGAAGAGTCACATCTGGTGAGCTGACGTACAGCCTTGCCTATGTAGTTGTTCAGTCGCTCAGTCGTGTCTGACTCTTTGCAGCCTGGCTTCCCTGTCCTTCACTACCTCCCAGAGTTTACTCAAACTCATGTCCATTGTGATACCATGGACGGTGATACCATCCAACCATCTCATCCTCTGTTGCCCCCTTCTCCTCCTGCCCTCGATTTTCCCCAGCTTTGGATCTTTTCCAATGAGTCAGTTCTTCATATCAGGTAGTATTGGAGCTTCAGCATCAGTCCTTCCAAGGAGTATTTAAGGTTGATTTCCTTTAGGATTGACTAGTTTGATCTCCTTGCAGTCCAAGGGACTCTCAAGAGTCTTCTCCAGCACCACAGTTCAAAAGCATCAATTCTTCAGTGCTTAGCTTTCATTATGGTCCAGCTCTCACATTCATGATGACTGTTGGAGAAGTCATAGCTTTGACTATATGGACCTGTGTTGGCAAAGTGATGTACCTTGCCTGAGTACTCTGAATACACTTGGTGTGGGCAGGCTTGGACTATTTCCATGAAACAGATTGTAAACATAGTTGTGACAATAGGAAGAGTTTTCCTGAACGTCGGGTTTTTCCCTTAGTCCACCTCTCATCCAAAGGGCAAAAAATGCAGGATGGATGCTTAAGTGCAGTGAGCTCCGCCCGCTGACCAGAGCCATCCTTTCGCCCACTGCTTCTTCTGCCTTTGAAGTTCTATCCTCACCTTGCCTTGTCCTACACCATTATGGATCTTATCAACTTTAACGCACAAATGTATTATAAAACCTGTTGATTTTAAGAACCTTTGCCTACCTCCAAGTCACAAAGAAATTCTCTTACATTTTTCTGTAAAAGTTGTATGGTTTTAGCATTTACATTTAGGTTTTGGATCCATCTTTTATTTCTCATACAGCTTTGTTTTGTTAAGATATAACTCACATTACCATCAAAGTGTACAATTCAGCGGTTTTTAGTATATTCACAGAGCTGTACAATCATCATCATAGTTTATTTTTTTATCTTCTCCACACACACAAACAAAAATCCTGTATCCATTACCATTTTCCCTTCTTCCTAGCCTTTGGAAGGCACTAATCTATTTTCTGTCTCTATAGATTTGCCTATTCTGGACATTTTCTATAAATGGAAAATTACAATATATGACCTGTTTTATCTGGCCTCTTTCATTAGCATAATGTTTTCAAGATTCACCAGTATTGCAGAATGTGTCAGAACTTCATTCTTTTTATTGATTAATATTCCTTTTCCCCCCTGTATATTGCTGAAAATATATCCTATCCCTTCCTCAACTCATGGACATTGAGTCTTCCCACTTTTTTGGGCTATTATGAATAATGTTGCTAGGAGCATTTATACACAAGCTTTGGTGTGGATATATGTTTTCATTTCTTTGAATACACACCTAGGAGTGGGATTTCTGGGTTATTACCTTTATGTTTAACGTCTTGAGAGACTGCTGAGCTCTTTCCAAAGCAGCTGTGCCACTTTACATTCTTGCCAGCAGTGTATGCGGGTCCTAGTTTCTCCACATCCTCACCAGCACTCCTCATTGTCTTTTTCTGTTATAGCCATTCTATTAAATGTGAAGTGGTATCTCTTGTGGTTTTCATTTGCATCCCCCTGGACATTTTTTCATGTGCTTATTGCTCATTTATGTATCTTCTTTGGAGAAATATCTGTTCAAATCCTTTGCTCATATTTTAATTTTTTTTTTTACCATCGAGTTGAAATATGAGCCATCTTTAATTAATTTTCCCGAATGTTGTAAAGTAGGAATTGGTCAAGGTTCTTTTTCCCCCCATAGATATTCCACTACTCTAGAATCATTTATTACAAAGACTTTTTCCTCAACTGACTTATTTGGCACCTTTGCTATATATATCAAATAATAATTAAGGGTGGTTCTTTTATTAGGCTTCCTATTCTAGTATCAAGATAGGCAGGAGAAACATCAACAATCTCAGATATGTGGGTGATACCACACTAATGACAGAAAGCAAAGAGGAACTAAAGAGCCTCTTGATGAAAGTGAAGGAAGAGAGTGAAAGAGCCAGCTTAAGACTAAATATTGAAAAAACTAAGATCATGGCATCCAGCCCCATTACTGCATGACAAATAGAAAGGGAAAAGGTGGAAGTAGAGACAGACTTCTTGGGCTCCAAAATCACTGTGGATGGTGACTGCAGCCATGAGATCAGAAGACGATTGCTTCTTGGCAGGAAAGCGATGACAAGCCTAGACAGCATGTGAAAGGCAGGGCCATTACTCTGCCGACAAAGGCCCGTACAGTCAAGGCCATGGCCTTCCCAGACAGCTGGACCATAAAGAAGGCAGAATGCCAAAGAATTCGTGCCTTTGAATTGTGGTGCTAGAGAAGACTCCTGAAAGTCCTTTGGACAGCAAGGAGATCAAACCAGTCAATCTTAAGGGAGATCAATCCTGAACATTCACTAGAGGGGATGCTGATGCTGAAACTCCAGTATTTCAATCATCTAATGCAAACAGATGATGCATTAGAAAAGACCCTGATGTTAAGAAAGATTGAGGGCAGAAGGAGAAGAGGGTGTCAGAGATGAGATAGCTGGACAGCATCACTAATGCCATAAACATGAATTTGGGCAAACTCCGGGAGATGGTGGGGGACAGGGAGACCTGGTGTGTTGGAGTCCATGGGGTCGCAAAAAGTCGGACGTGACTGGGTGACTGAACAAAGACAACAGTTCTAGTATACCAAGCTGTCTTGATTCAGTTCAGTTCAGTCGCTCAGTCGTGTCCGACTCTTTGCAACCCCATGAATTGCAGCGTGCCAGGCCTCCCTGTCCATCACCATCTCCCGGAGTTCACTCAGACTCAACATTCATCGAGTCAGTGATGCCATCCACCCATCTCATCCTCTGTTGTCCCCTTCTCCTCCTTCAGATTCAAGTCAATGTATGGCAAAACCAACACAATATTGTAAAGTAATTAGCCTCCAAAAATAAATAAATTTTAAAAAATATATAATAGCTAAAAGTGTGCCAAACCTGAGGAGAGATATAGACATCCAAGTTCACGAAGCTAATAGAGCACTCTATTATCTCACTGCAAAAAGACCTTGTACAAGGCATATTGTAATGAAACTGTTAAAAATCAAAGATAAAGAGAATACCGAAAACAACCGGAGAAAAAGATTGTAACCTTCAAAGGAACCCCCATTCCAGTAGATTTCTCAGCAGAAACCCTACAATCCAGGAAAGAATGGAATGATATATTCAAAGTGTTGAAAAAATTGCCAGCAGGAATACTCTGTCTACTTAAGTTATCCTTCAGGAATGGAGAGATAATTTCCCAAACAAAAGCTGAGAGAGTTCCAAACCACTACATCTGCCTTGCAAGAAATGCTGAAAGGAATTCAGACTAAAATGAAAAAGTATCAGTTAGTGACTTGAAAACATATGAAAATATAAAACAAGCTGGTAAAGGTAAACAGTCATATTTAGAAAACTCCAACTATAATATGATAGTGTTATATTATTTGAGTGTTAACCACTTAACTATAGGATAAAGGTTAAAGGAAAAGATTATTAAAAATAAATCTAGCATTATATTATAATTTGTTAGTGAATACACAATATAAAAATAGGTAAAATGTAACATCAAAAATATAAAAGTAAGGAATAAATGATGGAACTTATGAATGTGCAAAGTTATTAGAAATGCTGAAAGGAATTCAGACTAAAATGAAAAAGTATCAGTTAGTGACTTGAAAACATATGAAAATATAAAACAAGCTGGTAAAGGTAAACAGTCATATTTAGAAAACTCCAACTATAATATGATAGTGTTATATTATTTGAGTGTTAACCACTTAACTATAGGATAAAGGTTAAAGGAAAAGATTATTAAAAATAAATCTAGCATTATATTATAATTTGTTAGTGAATACACAATATAAAAATAGGTAAAATGTAACATCAAAAATATAAAAGTAAGGAATAAATGATGGAACTTATGAATGTGCAAAGTTATCAGCTTAAAATGGATTGTATATAAGCTCTGTGATAACCTAAAAAGCAGAAACTTAGAGTAGGTTAACAAAAGATAGAGAAAGGGAAAACAGAGCATGGAAAAGCACCAGTTTATAAGGATAAGCAGAAACAAAGGAAAAAAGAAACAACTGAATTACAAGAGTGCCCATAAGCAATTAATAAGAGAACATTACCAAGTCCCTACATGTTAATAATTACTGTAAATGTAAATGGGTTGAATTCATCAACGAAAGGCACAGAGTGACTAGATAGATTAAAAAAAAAATAACAGGCAAGTACATGCGCCTGTAAGAGACTCACTACAGATGTAACAACACACATAGGCTCAAACTGATGGGATGAAAAAAGATATTCCATGCAAGAGGAAACTGAAAGGAAGCAGGTGTAGTTTGTTCCACGTCCAATTCTAACTGTTGCTTCCTGACCTGCATACAGATTTCTCAAGAGGCAGGTTAGGTGGTCTGGTATTCCCATCTCTTTCAGAATTTTCCACAGTTTATTGTGATCCACACAGTCAAAGGCTTTGGCATAGTCAATAAAGCAGAAATAGATGTTTTTCTGAAACTCTCTTGCTTTTTCCATGATCCAGCGGATGTTGGCAATTTGATCTCTGGTTCCTCTGCCTTTTCTAAAACCAGCTTGAACATCAGGAAGTTCATGGTTCACGTATTGCTGAAGCCTGGCTTGGGGAATTTTAAGCTTTACTTTCCTAGTGTGTGAGATGAGTGCAATTGTGCAGTAGTTTGAGCATTCTTTGGCATTGCCTGTCTTTGGGATTGGAATGAAAACTGACCTTTTCCAGTCCTGTGGCCACTGCTGAGTTTTCCAAATTTGCTGGCATCTTCAGTGCAGCACTTTCACAGCATCATCTTTCAGGATTTGAAACAGCTCCACTGGAATTCCATCACCTCCACTAGCTTTGTTCGTAGTGATGTTTTCTAAGCCCCACTTGACTTCACATTCCAAGATGTCTGGCTCTAGATGAGTGATCACATCATCATGATTATCTGGGTCATGAAGATCTTTTTTGTACAGTTCTTCCATGTATTCTTGCCACCTTTTCTTAATATCTAATGCTTCTGTTAGGTCCAGACCATTTCTGTCCTTTATCGAGCCCATCTTTGCATGAAATGTTCCCTTGGTATCTCTAATTTTCTTGAAGAGATCTTGATTACTGTAGCTTTATTGGAGGTCTTGGAAGTTGGTTAGTGTAGCTTTCCCAACATTTTTCTTTTATTTGAAACTTGGTTAAGCCATCCTAGGATAAGCCTCATTTGCTCATCATGATTGTGGTAGGCAGGGTAATATTCCCTTCTCTTCCTCCAGAGATGTTCACATCTTAAAGCCTTGAGCCTGTGAATACCTTAAGTTGTATGGCAAAGGGGAACTAAGATTGCAGACTGAATTAAGGCTACCAATCAGCTGACCTTAAGTCGGGAATATTACCTGATTGGGTCAAATGGAATCACAAGAGTCTTTAAACGTGGAAGAGAGAAACAAAGAGGAGGTCAAAGCAATACCAAATGAGAAAGATTCAACCCGCCATTGCTGACTTTGAGACAGAGGAAGAAAGCCTTGAGCCAAGGAAGTCTAACACCTCTAGAAACCAGAAATGGCCAAGAAGCGATCATCCTCTATTGTCTCAGAAAGGGAGTGAAGCCATCGCAACACCTTGATTGAGCCCAGTGATTGTTGCTTCAGAGTTCTAAACTGTAGAACTATAAGATGATTCTGAAAGATTGTTGCTGAACCACGAAAGAGGCCGGGATCCTTGGCCTCCAGATGAGAATTCAATCCTGGGCTAGAGACGAGGCTTGATAGCTCAGAGCTTTTGTGTAATAGAGTTTTATTAAAGTATAAAGGAGACAGAGAAAGCTTCTGACATAGATTCAGAAGGGGGACGGAGAGTGCCCCCTCGCTAGTGTTAGCAATGGAATTATATACTTTCAATTAGTTATTACAATGAATCAAAAGTATGTCTGGAGGTTGTAAAGACCTTACTAGACCCACTCCCATAATTTACATTTTAAGATGACAGGATCAGCCAGAAGGGTTTTTCCAGAGACCGTCCTCAAGCAGGATACATTATTGTTATATAATCCTAAGGACTGTAGAGGAAAAGAAAATGTTTGTCCTTCTTCCTCCTTCAGAATTCCAGACCCCTCTCTCCTTGGGGACCCCTGACTTATCAACCTGCCTAGGAATTGACTCTCTCAGTACATTTGTGGTGTTTAAGTGGGTAAATTTGTAGGAATTTGTTATCGAAGCCATAGAAACCTAATACAATCATGTATTAACATTTTTATGTATAGCTGGATTTGATTTACTAAAATTTTATTGAGGATTTTTGCATGTCTGTTCATTGTAGTTTTCTTTCTTTTTGTAATGTCTTTGGCTATGGAATCAGAGTAATGTTGGCCCCAAAGAATGAGTTAGGAAGTCTAGGCTTCTGTTTTCTGGATGAGCTATTTTAATTTTTATTTTCGTGTTCATTCCTGCTCTTTTTCATTCTTCTGTGCGTCTAGTGTAGAATGGCCTCCTTTAAGTCCAAGTGTGTTCATATATAGTTCATGTAATTACTTTGCTATGTATTCTATGTCTCATGTTTTCATATGAAATACATGCTATTTTATTATCAGTTGCCTTTTCCCCTTATGTTACATTTATATTTATTTTAGAAAATATAATATGTATGAATTCCACTATAGAGCAGTCAAAGGAGCATGACAAAATATTTGTTATAAAAAGGGGGTGTTAGGCTTGGAAGACTTGAGAACCATGATATAGAAACTTCCCCTGCCCTATTTCAGAACTTCCCCATTATTATACTCGTTATCAGGTATAAAGGTAAAGTCTGTGAATGAGCCCACAGGCAGGTCACATATTACCATATCCACAAATAAAACAAAACAACCACAGCAGTGAAAACATTCCTGTTGTATCTCAGCTGCAAAGTAATTTAACGCAACTATTCTACCCATCCAACACAGGACGTCCAGCCCCAGTGCTCATATATATGCATGGGGATCACAGGTGTCAATCCACAAAGGTAGAAGTGTAACTTGCTCCCCTCCACCGCCAGCAACTCTCACCAAAACACGAAGCTTAGTTCTGTCAGAGTCCCAGCTCTGCTTAGAGGAATCCTGTTTGCAGTCCATTCAGATGAACTCAGTTAATCCAAGGTGTCTCTGTCTCATGTCTGCCTCCCCACCAGGAACCAAAATATTGAAGCTGAGGGGAGCTGGTGGTCCACAGCCACCATCCTGCTCACTGTCTGCAGAAACCTCTAGATCCCTCTCTGGCCTTTGAGCGCCATCATCTGGATCATGCTGCAGCCTGCCTGCCTGCAGACTCGGGCCCTCTGGCTGCATATGTGCTCTTCTCAGGAGCAAGGGGAAGCTGCACATCAGTGGGGCTGCAGTCTCCGCCACCCTGTGAGCTGAGGGCCTCCGAGGCCCCCAGCCCTTGCCCCCTGGGACACCTCGCTGGGCGCGGGGACACGCAGGGAGCCTTGCTTTCCTGTCCCATGCCGCCAGGCTCCCCTGGGGCAGGAAACACGGGCTGTTTCCGCCTGCTCTCGGATGCCCGCATCTCCCGTTCTCTCTACCCTGTGGTGCAGGCTGGGGCCCAGAGTGCCTTCCTGGCACCACAGCACGCCCTCTGGCTCTGCTTTCATCCCTCTCTCCTCCCCTCCCTGGCTCTGACCGACTGTGGAAGTCAAACCTAGTAGCCCATCTGTCTGCTGACTCCTTCCCTGAGGCCATTCACCCAATGCCCTGCTCACTTCCTGGGTGGAAGAAAGTCACAGGACAGCTGGGATTACTAGGAATGAGCAAAACCTGACAGACTGTCTCAAAACACTTTTCCAGTAGGGCCGTAAGGCGTGTGAAGCACTCTGCCCTGGCATCATTTTCTCTCCTGACTTCAGGCTTAACTTTTTGCCAGGATTGTAGAGGCCTGTGTGTGTCCACCATTGTGACCTAGAGGTGACCTGTGAGGTGGTCCCCTTACGTTGCGATAGATGGGATCAGTGACATGAATAAGGGCTAGACACATTTTTCTAGGTTCTAAACTGTCCTTAACTATCTCACAGGCCTCTGGCTGTCTCGATGTGAGGTTATCATTTTAATGTTTTCAGTTACTGTGTGATGCTTCTTTCAGTGGCGTCTCTAAAATACATCAATGTGGATCACTTAACCTTGTGAAACAGGGAAATAGTTCTTAGTTTTAAAACTAAAAATCATTTTCTTCTGTTAAAATTCATACTTTTTCTTTTCCTTCCCTCATTCTTAGGCTGCCAGCTCTCCCTGCAGAGACCCTCTCCAGCAGCCTGCACCATCCTAATCTGTAGATTCTAGCCTGCTGGGAAATTAGGAAGCCAGCCATCATACATGTTATCAGAAATGTGGCTGAGACTAAATGGGCCCTGAGTTAGGATCTGATTGCAGGAACTTGGTGGTGCCTGTGGTGGTCACTCAGGGACATTTGTTTGGTCTTTTTTTTTTTTTTTTAAATCCTAGGAGATGTTGCTTTTCCCAGGTGCCAGAACTCTCTCTCAACATCCTTTCATCTCCTGCTAAAACACGTCCACTTTACCGCTTGCCTCTCATTGAGCACAGAGACCCAGGCTGCCCCCCACACGTTCAGTTCTCCCCCAGCTTCCTTCACTCCCAAGAGCCAGCCCTGTCTTCACCTGCTTGAGACGGCCAGTGTCACCAGGATTTCTTCTCATTCTCCCTGTGTACATCCCAGTCATAAAGGGCGCTGCCTGCCTCACATGGTCAGGAGGACCCAGACAGAGTCCAAGAACTCTGAGTGTGTCTCACTCTGCCTTTGGATCAGGCGTCATCTGAAGATCTGAAAGGAATCTTGTTCTTGTGCCTGTCTTAAGTATGTTCATCATTTGAAATTCTTTAAACGAACTTCTTAATATTTAGGTACATTGAAGGATTTTTTTTTGTTTCTGCCGTTAAATGTTTCACTCTTCTGTTCTTTCTCCTTCTTATTTTTTATTAAGATGTAATTGACATACAGCGTTGTATAAGGTGTATGGCATAATGATTTGACTTATACCCATCATTAAATGATTAGTACAATAAATTTAGTGAACATCTATCATCACCTAGGTACAAAATTTGAAAAAAGAAATATCTGTTTTCCCTGTGATGAGAAATCTTAGGAGTCACTCTTCTGCTCTTCTTCAGAGAGGATCATTAGTGTTGGTCTGTGGTTATGCTCAGTCATGTCTGACTTTGTGACCTGCCAGGCTCTTCTGTCCCTGGGATTTCCCAGGCAAGAACACTGGAGTGGGTTGCCATTGCCTCCTCCAGGGAATCTTTCTGATGCAGGGATTGAACCCCCATCTCCTGTGTCTCCTGCATTATAGGAGTTCTCATGACTTTTTTTTTTGGTCTCTCCTGCTATAATTAGACAATCCATGTGTCAGTGAGATCCCTTAGCAGTTAGCAAACTTCAGAGAAGAGCTCTGGGAAAACAAAACTGCCTGTGCACAAAGCTTATTGGTTTTTCCGAGTAACCCTAAAAGCAAATCTTACTACTTGTGAAGTAGAGATCCAATAAAAATCAGTTTGTTTCTGCTTCAGGGTTAAATTCAGAATACTTAACTTGTGTTGTATATTTGGAAATGTAAAGAGAAATATGTTGATGCTTACCCAAATAGAGTATGTGAGCTATCTCTTGTTTCATTCTCTCTAAAACATCATGGGCCTTAATCCCATATTTCTCACATACAAGTAGTTATTACACTTGTTATTTTGCAACCACAGTTTTACTTTTTTCTACCTCTCTCTTGCTGTCTTTAAATTTGCTGGACTCTGAAGTGCTTCTCTGATATTTTTTTATCTATTACTTCTTGATTGACATTCAGTTCAGTTTAGTCGCTTAATCGTGTCTGACTCTTTGTGACCCCGTGAATCACAGCACGCCAGGCCTCCCTGTCCATCACCAACTCCTGGAGTCACTCAGACTCACATCCATCGAGTCAGTGATGCCATCCAGCCATCTCATCCTCGGTTGTCCCCTTCTCCTCCTGCCCCCAATCCCTCCCAGCATCAGGGTCTTTTCCAATGAGTCAACTCTTCGCATGAGGTGGCCAAAGTACTGGAGTTTCAGCTTTAGCTTCATTCCTTCCAAAGAAATCCCAGGGCTGATCTCCTTTAGGATGGACTGGTTGGATCTCCTTGCAGTCCAAGGGACTCTCAAGAGTCTTCTCCAACACCATAGTTCAAAAGCATCAATTCTTCGGCACTCAGCCTTCTTCACAGTCCAACTCTCACATCCATACATGACCACAGGAAAAACCATAGCCTTGACCAGACGGACCTTAGTAGTGACAGATAAACAAACTAGTAAAAAAAAAAAAAAATTATCTGGCTACCTAAAGGGATTTCAAGTGTGATGGAGGAGTCAAATAATTGTGAGTAAACTATGAAACTCTATCAAGTTTCCAAAACATTTTAGTTTGCCCTGAAATTCATAACTTTATTAGTATAAAAAAAATCAAGCGTTCTTTCAAGATCAAACCGCAGGAAAAACGAGGTGAGCTTTAGCTGTAAAAAAGGACTGAATAAACATTTGGTACTTTTCTTGGCCCTAAATATTCCAAACATGGGGCTTCTGTGCTACTTGTTAGGGGATCCAGAATGTGGAGATCAAAGCTAGTGTTAGCCCTGCCTTCTAAGTGAGAGTGACTCATAACATCTTGTACTTACAACTTTCATTTAAGGATCTCCAAGATCTGTGACTACCTATGATTTAGATTTCAGAGAAAAGTTTAGTTATTTGCCTAACAATATGCAATAAATTAGAACACTGTTTTTCAGTTCCCAGTTCCAGTTTAACTTTTGAGATCAAATGTTTTCAATCTTTCAACAGATTTTTGAGACTTTTCATCCTTAAGTTTTAAAGGAGAAAATAAAATTCCATTGGTGTCTCATCATTATAAGTAATGATATTAGCCCTGTAAAAATGAGGACATCTTTGACTACAACTGTGTGTGATTTTTTTGTTTAATCCCCATTCATTCCTGATTTTGCCCTTTCCTTGCATCCATCTTCCTTTATCTTCAGCCCTTTTGGTGGCTGTCTCAGTTATTTGGGGTCTGGCTGCCAGTTCCATTCCACCAGCGTCCCCCTGATGCTAGCTTGGCAGAAACACTCTCCTTTGCTGATTCTTTTGATCAGGATGTAAAGTCTGATTATGTCTGGCTAGGAATTGGGGGTCAGAGCATGGATCTGCCCTGAATGCTGCAAACCATTTAAAACTCCTACAACTACTCAGATAAGCGTCTGAATAAAGATTCCTTTTCTGAAATGTAATTTGAACTGTTCAGTTAAATTAGTACATTTGTGCCTGTATGACCACTGTATCTCTTTCTTTGATAACTGATATGCTTTCTTTAGGGCTTTCTAGGGGGTGCAGTGGTAAAGAATCGGCTTCCCAATGCAGGAGACTCAGACGTGGTTTGATCCGTGGGTTGGGAAGATCCCCCTGGTGGAGGAAATGGCAACTCACTCCAGTATCCTTGCCTGGGAAATCGCATGGACAGAAGAGCCTAGTGGACTCCAGTCCATGTGGTCACAAAAAGTCGGTCATGACTGTGCATGCACGCTCTTTTTAAATTCATGGAAACTGAAAGGAGTCATAATGAAAACTCGTCACAGCTCATTGTGTTTTTATGACCCTTAAGAAATTACATGCAGAGAAGAGAATGCTCCCTGGAAGGGTCTGTGCTTGGAATACTTTCTTCCTACAAAAGCTGGTTACAATACCTGACTCTCACAGCTGTTTAATAAACACCCAGCTAGAGGCCTGTGCTGCTCTGCATACCCTGACGATGCCCATCAATGAAAACAGCTGACGTGTATCAAGCACTGCTTCTGTGCCAGGCTCTGTGTTAAAGTCGGTATTGTGGTTATCTTCACTTTTCAAACGGGGGACGTTAGGCTCAAAAACAGAGTGATTTGCCCAAAGTCACAACACTTAACTCTATCCCTTGAGTACACTTCTGCAAAATTAGAAACGTGGCCATAGAAATGATAGGGAGAAAGAATATTAGTCCTAAAACAGCTAGACATCTTTGTGTTTGTATATAGTTACTGTTCAGCTCAAGGTTTCCTTATGTTCTGGCAACAGAGTATTCTTAAAAGCATGGTTCGCCTAGTCTTTAATTAAGAAACTCGAAGCAGAGCACGTCCCATCTAGCGTGTAATTGAATCAGGCCCTCGAGCCTCATGCGCCTCATGTCTGGGCCCTCTCTCAGATGGTGGTTGGCTGTGCCCTGTCATCCTGCTTCCAGCTCCTCCACAGTGCCCAGTCACCCACTGCTTACTTCCAATGCTGAGATCTTTCTTTTCCTACCCATTCCGTGTAAAAGGATGTTGTCTCTGTTATTTACTTCCATTTCCCCAAAGCTGGAGTGGTCCTTGGACCATGAAATCCAGAAAGAATTGTTCAAGGGGGTGAGTGAGGGCTCTTCTCCAGGCAGGACCGTGCTTCCTCAAATGCTGTCCAACAAGCCCCTTTGATTTCAGTGTAACTGATCGGGTGCCAGATTGGACAAACAATTCCGGTATTTGTGGGTTGGATGTGCTTAAATCCTCCTGGGGTTCCAGGAGTGCCTCTTGCCAATATCCTGTAAAATAAGCGGCCTCTGTGTGCAGAACAGCTTCCTAAAAGTCAAGGTCACAGGGCGACTGGATGAAGGCTCAGAGAACTACTCTATGGTAATAAGAGTGAATTTTTAGTGTCTTCAGTCTCCACTTTTGGTGGCCCTTTCTCCATTCACTTATTTGTCCCCTCTCCCTGTCCTCATTCTCCAGCTCTCCTCTCTGGAAGGCCCCGTGTGAGGTCCTGGGAATGCAAACAAGAATGAGATGTTGTGCTTGTCCTGGAGAGCCAGAGTTCTCTCAGAAGACAAACCATGAATGATTAATGAACACCAGACAGAGATAAGTGTGATAGAAAAGTATAACGAGCATGCAGGAGGACAGTGGAGAGACAAGGACTGTCGGGGGGAGTAAGGAAAAAGGCAGCGAAGTGACGTTGAAGTCAGGCAGGAAAGACAGGGAGGGCATTTTAGGCAAAGGAACCCACAGGGACCCACACAAACAGTAAGAAGCAGGTACCCTGTGGCTGAAACACGGGGCACGCTTTGTGGAGATCGGCAGGAGCCGACGACCCAGAAGTAGTGTGGAGCCACGTGTGAAGGATTCTAGGTGTTGGACGGAAGTTTGAGCTTTTTGCCCCTTGAGAAGCAATTAGAGATCTTGAAACACACACGTGGCCTGATTGGTTTGGGGCATTGTCGTGCCTCTGCTGACAACGTGAAATATTCCATATGTCACCCCAAGAGTCCAGGTGAGAGCAGTGCCGAACCCAAGGCGATGGGGCTGGAGAAGGGGGAGGTGGATTGGAGCCCATTTTCAGGGTCAGCTTGGCAGAAACGAATGTGTTGGATGTAGGGCAGGAGGGAAAGAGAAGAGCATCCGATGGTAAATCGAGTGTTGGGTAGATATGTTCTCCAGAAGCTTTTACCAGGGGAAGATTGAATTTACCCAGTCCTTTAGATCCACAGTCTCCAAACTTTTCAGCACCAGGCACTGGTTTCCTGGAAGACAGTTTTTTTCACAGACCGGAGGGGTGGGTAGGGGAATGGTTTTAGATGATTCAAATGTGTTACATTTATCATGCACTTTATTTCTATTATTATATCAGCTCCATCTCAGATCGTCAGGCCTTAGGTCCCAGAGACTGGGGATCCCTGGTTAAACATAGATTAACTCTCCAGTTTACAGTCTAAAAGAATCAACCACGAGTACAGGTCCTTTTATGGGACAAAGAGGCTTCTAGACCTTGGAAATCCTGTCGTCTGTTCACGAGTCGCACGCCAGTGGGCAGCCCTGTTCAGAGTGAAGTCCAGGCCCTGGTGCAAGGCTGTTGGAGCCCTCCTTGCATTTCGATCCAGGATCCCCAAGTCCGAGTGAGGGGCTGCCTTGGGTTAGCCAAGGTTGAAAGGTCCAGGGAGCGGCAAGATGGAAATACACACTGACGGTTTGGAGCAGCCTTCTTCTACAGCCAAGCTGAGCACTGCACTGCGCGGGGGGGGTCCTCAACACCAGTGTTGCTGTCATGGTTCCATCTTAATTTTTATTAGCTGGATGCGAATGAGGCTTCATTGTCATATGCTTAATGCATTTTCTCAGATCTTTGGCTAACCAACGTTTTTCCATGACTTTTTGACAGCTATTTTTATTCAATAATGAATAATAAAGTGAGATTTACCATCTGTAGATGACAACATTTGTTTCATTTTGACATTTCTTTGCTAGACGGCAAAGATTTTATAATTAGGTGTTTCCTCTGCCAAAAACATTGTTGAAAAAACATTTTCCCTGAAAAAAAAAAAGTTTCATAGCTTCCTATGTTAGTTGGAGTCATCTTATTTTGATTTGGAAGTTTTTCCTAAGTCAGTGGGGAAAGGAAACAAGAAAAATCTCTCTTGAAAATTAGTTCTTAACAAGAACAAAATTAACTGTTGCCCAAAAGGAAATGAGGAGAGAAAATGAAAAGAATCGTGTTTGAAATGGTAGTGGTTCCATTAATGTCCTTTTGAATTTTAATTTATGTCAGACTTAAGTGAAACCCCCTTCTCTACCTTCTTTCAAGTGAGCTGACTTTATTCTTGTTGTTGGTTTGATCACTTTTATGTCTAACTCTTTGAAATACCTGTGAGACTATACTAGAACTGATGGACAGTACCCTATTTCTCAGAGGCCTAAGTCTGTGAATTTTTTGCTGAGAAGTGGCAACTATCGGCCAGTGCCTTCTGGCCAGGTCCCTCACAAAGCTGGATGGCCCTCTTCCTGCCGTGGACCCTGCAGTTGGCTTCGTGACTGGGGAGCCCAAGAGAATGAATTGCAGGTGTGTCAGTTAACAGCGCTTTCTCCCTGGAGTGCTCTCAGAAAAATGATGGAGGAAGCCACGTTGATAACAGATAATAGACTCACTCATCATTGCTAATGGGAAAAACATCACAGAAGCTAACGGCAAAAACAGCCACTCACTGCATCCGCGCCTCCCAAATAAGACGTGGAAACACCTTCCAGCTGCTACAGTAGCAGCGGAGGCCAAATTCTCTTTACAGCCCAGAGTATTTTCCTTCCTGAGTCATACCTCCAGGCTGCTCCTCAGATCAGATTCCAGACCCAGCCCACCCTACCCCCATCACCTCTACTCTTATTTCTATCGTCGTCATCACCCAGCATTTTTGCATTGAGCTCTAACAAATAGGTGGAATTGAAAGAGACATGACCTAATATTTCAAAGGAGTGTTATCTATTGAAAATGGATACAACAGGCGTCTCCTACAAGCACTGAGCCAGTATCATGCAGCAGCCTCCAACCTTTCTGGCACCAGGGATTGATTCTGTGGAAGACAGTTTTTCCACAAACCAAGTCCAGGGGATGATTCTGGGATGATTCAAACACATAATATTTATTGTGCACTTCACTTCTATTATTATTGCATCAGCTCTACCTCAGATCATTGGCATTAGATCCAAGATGCTAGGGACCCCTGATTTATAGCAGTGCAGAGAGCAGAGGGAAATGAGTGCTGTCTTAAACATTCTTAACGTCACAGGTAGACTATATACATTTTTCCAGTGTATTTTTGTATCACATGAGTAGCACCTTCCTTTAAGTTCTGATGTATAGTCATTGGTGACTAGTACTCAGTGAAGAATAAGGAGCATGGAGGAATTCCCTTTATCTAAATATGGTGCCCCTTGTTTTAACATTGTAGGGTCTCAGATCAGTTCAGTCACTCAGTCATGTCTGACTCTTTGTGACCCCATGAACTGTAGCACACCAGGGTTCCCTGTCCATCACCAACTCCCAGAGCTTGCTCAAAGTCATGTCAATTGAGTCAGTGATGCAATTCAACCTTCTCATCCTCTGTTGTCCCCTTCTCCTCCCACCTTCAATCTTTCCCAGCATCAGGGTCTTTTCCAATGAATCAGTTCTTCACATCATGTGACCAAAGAATTGGCGTTTCAGCTTCAACAAAAGTCCTTCCAGTGGACATTCAGGACTGATTTCCTTCAGAATGGACTGGTTGGATCTCCTTGCAGTCCAAAGGACTATCAAGAGTCTTCTCCAACACCAAAGTTCAAAGGCATCAATTCTTTGCCTCTCAGCTTTCTTTATAGTCCAGCTCTCACATCCATACATGACCACTGGAAAAACCATAGCATTGACTAGATGGACCTTTGTCAGCAAAGTGATGTCTCTGTTTTTTAATATGCTGTCTATGTTGGTCACAGCTTTTCTTCCAAGGATCAAGCATCTTTTAATTTCATGGCTGCGGTCACCATCTGCAGTGATTTTGGAGCCCCCCCCGCCCACCAAATAAAGTCTGTCACTGTTTCCATTGTTTCCCCATCTGTTTGGCATGCAGTGGTGGGACCAGATGTCATAATATTAGTTTTCTGAATATTGAGCTTTAAGCCAACTTTTTCATTGTCCTCTTTCACTTTCATCAAGAGGCTCTTTAGTTGTTCTTTGCTTTCTGCCATAAGTGTGGTGTCATCCGCATATCTGAGGTTATTGATATTCCTCCCAGCTTGTGCTTCATCTTGCCCAGCATTTCTCATGATGTACTCTGCATATAAGTTAAATAAGCAGAGTGACAACATACAGTCTTGATGGACTCCTTTCCCAATTTGGAACCAATTTGTTGTTCTATACCCAGTTTTAGCTATTGCTTCTTGACCTGCATACATATTTTTCAGGAGTCAGATCACGTGGCTTGGTATTCCCATCTCTTTAAGAATTTTCCAGTTTATTGTGATCTACACAGTCAAAGGCTCATGTGAAATAGAATGTGTATTTAACAAAGTGGCTTGGATGACCATTTGTTTTGTCAAGATGTGAGGTTTCAGAAAAGGTTCTTGGAAGTCTGATAGCAAATGATGAGATTGACTGTCACCCAGCCACATGTTAAAGAACTGTTCCCTTCATCTAATATGGCTCAAGACTCTCCCCTTCTTGAGGCCCAGAGAAGAAGCAAAGACCAGTTGTGTCAAGGGCTTGGTCAGAAGCCCCCCTGACAGTAGAGCCTTGGATTTCCTACCCACCAGCAACAGAGACACCTCCAGGGGGGATTACCATCACCTTGAAGCAGCTCTCGTGCTGTATCATGGGAACTGTGCGCACATGGTTGAGATGGACTGTGTTTATTATGTTTTTCTCGGGGAAGTGAAACTCAATGTCCCTGAAAGACCCACTCCACTCCAGGGACATCAGGAGCAGGGCACTCTGGGGGCAGGAAGTGCCTGGGAGTCACACAGACTTTGAATCCTAACTTTGCCAGTTAATGGCTATTGGGCTTTTTCAAATCTCTCTTTCTCCCCCTCCCTCCCTCTCTCTCTGTTCCATGGCAAAAGAGTTATAACACTAGACTATCTGTATTCTTATAAATATTGTTGTTGTTCAGTCCCTCAGTCGTGTCCAACTCTTTGCCACCCCATGGACTGCAGCATGCCAGGCTTCCCTGTCCTTCACCATCTCCCAGAGCTTATCCATTGAGTCGGTGATGCCATCCAACCATCTCGTCCTCTGTCATCCCCTTCTCCTCCTGCCTTCAATCTTTCCCAGCATCAGGGTCTTTTCTAATGTAAGACCCTGATGCTGGAAAATATATGTAATTTCTAATCTAAATATTAGCTCCCCTTTATTGAGCACTGAGATTGTGCCAGGTCCCTAACCAGACAGCTGTCATAAATGGTGTGACTTAATTCTTACCATAATATATGAATGAGGGAGAGATTATTGTCTCTGCATTAAAGATGAGGAAACTTTGGCAGTGTATTGCCCTGGGTCACTCAGCTAGTGAGTAGCATCAGGCTTCAGCTCCAGATCTCTCAGCCTGCAGATTCTGTGATAATGTGAAGTTGAAGCCGTGCCTGGTGCAGAGAGGGCGCTTAGCAAAGGCTGCTCCTCTTTCCTTCCATGAGAATCCTTTGGCCCTGACAGAGCTTGATTTCTGTGTTAGATTTCTTCATGTGCGCATGCTTAGTCACTCCCTCGTGTCCAGCTCAGCAGCCCACTGGACTGTAGCCTGACAGGCTCTTCTGTCCATGGGATTTTTCAGACAAGAATCCTGGAGTGGCTTGCCATTTCCTTCTCCAGGATTTTTAAAACCTATTTGTTCTATACAGCAGCTCTGTCATACTGCCCCCCACCCCAACCCGTGGTTCATTTAGTAGTGGCTTTTAGGAAAATGGTTAATTGAGGTATGCTGCTACTGCTTGCTAAGTCGCTTCAGTCATGTCCAACTCTATACGACCCCCATAGACGGCAGCCCACCACACTCCCTCGTCCCTGGGATTCTCCAGGCAAGAACACTAGAGTGGGTTGCCATTTCCTTCTCCAATGCATGAAAGTGAAAAGTGAAAGGGAAGTCGCTCAGTCATGTCCGACTCCCAGTGACCCCATGGACTGCAGCCCACCAGGCTCCCCCGTCCCTGGGATTGTACAGGCAAGAACACTGGAGTGGGGTGCCTATACATGTAAATATACGGTCTTCCCCAGTGGGTCAGATGGTTAAAGAATCTGTCTGCAATGTGGGAGACCCAGGTTTGATCCCTGGGTCAGGAAGATCCCCTGGAGGCAGGTATGGCAACCCTCTTCAGTATTCTGTCTTGGAGAATTTCGTGGACAGAGAAACCTGGCGGGCTTCTCTTCTTTCCATGGGACTGCAAAGTGAGATGCAACTGAGCAACTTTCACTTCACTTCACTTTTACATGTGAATAAGTGTTGTTTAAAATGTCTCTAAAATCACCTAAGCGTGTGGGTGCTTTGAGAGATAATATGACTCTACAACCTCAGTGTATAGAAGTATGATGTTTACTTTCTACAGCCCAGCTAGTTTCGGACTCTGAGCCCCACCCAGCTGGTCAGATATTGAGGTGACCCTAGTAACTCCTCCGGCTCCCCCAGTGTCCTCCACTCCCTCAGTTGTCTTGGAAGGGAAACTTTCTCTTCCCTAGCACACATCTCACAATGCAGCTTTGTCCTGCCATCTTGTCAAGAAGGGAAGAATTTTTCTTGCAATTATTTTTTCCACCCAACTTTTCTATGTGCTGAGATATTTAGCCCACTGGCAAAGTTTTCAACTTTCACACTTAAGCAAGAGTTCAAATCACCAGGGAGTCAAATGTTAATTCCATGACCAGTTTAAACATTAGAAAAATTTTCCAGGAAGAAAATAAAAAGGTTCACTGTCCCCACTCACGAGGAGCTTTATGTTTCTTAAGTGAAACTTACTCAGAGGTGTCTTTTTGTGTATCCGGAGGGCTCCCCTGGCGGCTCAGACACTAAACAATCTGTCTGCAATGTGGGAGACCTGGTTCAGTCCCTGGATTGGGAAGATCCCCTGGAGGAGAGAAGTCATTCCAGTAGTCTTGCCTTTAGAATTCCATGGACAGAGGAGCCTGGTGGCTACAATCCATGGGATCACAAAGAGTTGAACATGACTGAGCAACTAACTCTTTGCCTTTCCTTTTCTGCCTACCTGGTTCATTCTCCTGTGTGACACAAACTTGCACGCGTGCATTTGAGTCTCAGTCAGTGCTCAGCAGAGCCCAAGCAGTGCCCCTCAGAGGCCCTCCTTGTTCTTCAGCGGCTTGCTCCATGGAGGACTTCACAGTCTCCCGTTAGACGTGTCCCATCCTGCCCCGCGTTGTATCTGTCAGATGGAGGGTGGTGTTGGGTGGGAGGAGGGTAGTTGGTACAGAAGAAGGGAAAGAGGAATTTCCCTTTTTAGTTCTGAAGCACCACTTAATAACAGGACACATCCAAGTCTTCTCTTAAACGTGTCTAGTAATTAAGCTTGTCCTCACCCCATGACCTGATTGTGTTTCAGATAACGGCGGACAGACTTTGGCAGGGGGCAATAACTGGCCCCTTCGAGGAAGAAAGTGGAGCCTGTGGGAGGGAGGCGTGCGAGGGGTGGGCTTTGTGGCCAGCCCCTTGCTGAAACGGAAGGGCGTGAAGACCCGGGAGCTCATCCACATTTCTGACTGGCTGCCCACCTTGGTGAAGCTGGCCGGGGGCAGCACAGATGGCACCAAGCCTCTGGACGGCTTCGATGTGTGGCATACCATCAGGTACCGCCCATCTTTCTCTTTCCCCTCTGAGATCAGAAGCTCTAGAAACATCTTGACTGGACTGAGAAGGATTGCTTTTATGTGAACATGATAGTATAGCTTCCAAATAAAAGATTTTTGAAAAGAGAAATGCCTTTACAAATGCTGTGTGTGTATACACACACACATATATACACATATATGTGTATAATATGAGGAACAAGACCCTCTTCAGTGGCTCACCCTCTACAAGGTGTCTTTGCAGTGGAAGCTGGATAGGGTATTGTTTGCTTCCTGCAGAGGGTCAGAAGACCTGGCCTCTTGCCTGCTAGGAGACTGGAGGACCAAGGCAGGGAGGGAAGATCTGCAAGTAGCCTCATCTTCTACAGTTTAGATTTTCCTCTTAGATATAAATGATTTGAAATTAAATATTTAATTGAGCTAGAGAATGACCATTTGAATCAATATTTTTTCCTCTTGTTTTTTTTTTGTTGTTGTTCAGAACCATTTTTCTCAGCTCGAAATGTGCCAAATATTTATCCGTATTTTCTTCTAAGTGTTGTGGTCTGAGTTTCTTCCATGTAATTCTTGGGCTATTGTGACACAATTTTGTGTGTCCGTGAGGTCAGTATCTAAATCAGAAGAATGGGTTTTTCCCCCTCAGGTTTTTGAATCATAGACCTCTTTGAGATGCTGAAAACTGAGATTATAAAAAAATATACCTAAGCATATGCACAAAAGCTTAGATAGAATTTATTTTTATGGTATTAGATATTGATTACATATTATTTGCTGTGTACACATAGAAAATATAACATTCTTTGAAAGCCTCTGCCTCTCATTCATTTTTAATACAAAAATTAATAGTCACTTTATGATAAAAAGGAAATAAAAATTTTCAAGCAAAACAAAACTTGAACTTCAGCTTACTGCCAGCTTTCACTGTGAAGGCTATTGGAGTTTGACTTATAGAAGCAGAAGAAAGTTTTGAGTTATTTTGCTATGACAACATATGTGTAAGCCTTGACACCCAATCAGTTTTGATTTTTTTGTTTTGTCTTGTGGCTAAAGTATAAACCCTGGCTTGTAAAAGCACATAATAGCCAATGGAATCAAAACTCTGTGGCATACTTGGCCAAATGAGGCTTGAGTTGAGAAACAGTTGAATTTATTTTGAGTAATTTCCTCTGTCCCAAGAGTCACAGAAGTTATGATCTTTAGTAAAGTCCAAGTCATTGATGTTCATCCATATTACCAAATTTTGGACTATCCATCCGCATTTCACATTTCAGTGGAATTCCACATTTCAGTCTTAAGATTATCTTGGTCAGAAGTCCTTTAGGACTTTGGCATATATTTGCTTCTGCTTGCAGAGGAACTGGAAGAAGTTTGGCCACCCTTAAATGCATATTTCAGAAGGTCTTTCCTCTGTATCAGAGGAGAACTTCTAACGGCCCATCCTAAAGAGAACAAGAGCCCTGCCTCCTCCAGCGTCATGTCCGTTGACTGCAGGGCTGTAACCAGAATGTTGTCACCAACGGTATTGTCCCAGTATGTGAAACCATGAGAGAGTGGCTTTCCTTTTCTATTTGGAAAAAGGTAAAATTTCTGCCCAGTGTCATTAAGTGTCTCTTTCATAGTGAAGAGCTGCGCTCACCCTGTTTCCATTTATGGATGAAAAAGACCCTGAAAACAATGACTCAGCCCCCACTGTCCCGATAAAATGGATGCTTCTCACAACATTAGGCAAGTGTTCATTCAGTACCGGTGGTAGAGTATTTGGCACCCAAGCCTGCCAAAGCAGAAAGCATCCAGTCTCACTGACGTCGGAAGCATCTCTTCCAAAGCAGTAAAAACAGATGGACAGCCAAATGTCAGAGACACTCAGTCTGTGCCCAGAGTTCTGGAACTTTTTTTCAGTGAGGTATTTACTTGGAAATACCATTTTCAAGATGATGATAGTTTTTGAAAATTTCAAAAGGGTCTGATGAAAGAGGAATGCTAGTAATGGCAGTAACAGAGTCGGGTGTCTGAAAACATCCAGAGTTTCCCTAGTTGCATAGTTATCAATTCCTCTCAAGTCTGCTTTAAAATACTAAATTTTAGAAGAAATTGCCATTTTTTTGGAGTGGGTGGCATTCTTTGTAATAAGAGTTCCTTGACTTCTGTTTTTATCTGTTTCAAGATACAGTGCATGTATGTCAATTGTAGGGGACATGGGGACATGACCTCTCCAGGTTCTTTCTGATTCTGTATGGTTTCTCTGCTTTTCAGCTTGACAAGCCACCTATACTTTGTTTCAAGTCCTTTCAACGGATTTTTGAATTTATTTTATGTTTCATGAAACTCATATAAACATAAGCAGAACCCCTAATCATAATGGAAGGAATGTTTTTCCTTTCTGATCAATGGGAAACTGATCTAGATGTTATAATAATCTTCCCAACCCAGGGATCAAACATAGGTTCCATCCTGGATTCAATCCCGCACAGCAGGCAGATTCTTGACCATCTGAGCCACAAGGGAAGCCCCTTATTATTATAAGGGTGGTGACAATCAAATATTATCTGATAATGTGAAATATCTTAACAACTTATAAAACTATGAAGACTTCCCCCACCTCATGGATTCAATTTTAAGGGAAATGTTGAAGGAAAGATAGTCGCTTTTCATCCCATTTTCACAGATAACCATGAGGCCTAAAGCAGTTGTAATACTTAATGAGCCAAAGTTTAAGAACCTCTAAACTAAAACGATGCTTTATTTAAAATATTAAGACAACTCAGACTGGTTTTTGAGCAGTTTTTACTGAATAATGATTTCACTGCTATTGAGTATTTCCCGTTTCACTGATTTGTAGTACCACTTTATGTTCTTATTAGTGCTGTGCTCTGTCTGGGTGCCATCTGCTTTCATCCACCGACTTATCTGTTCTTCTGTTAGCACCTGACTGTTGTAATGTGTAATCTGCTATTAATATAACTTTTAGAGTATATTTATACACCTGGCAGAAATAGCTGTTCCCCTCCTCATTCTATTTCCTTTACAAAATCTCCTGGACAAGTCTCACTTTTCCCTGGTGGTCCAGTGGCAGACTCCACACTGCCAATGCCAGGGGCACAGGTTTGAGCCCTGGTCAGGAAAGTAAGATCTCACGTGCCCCATGGCAAAAAATTTTAAGAATGAGTTGAGTCAAAGGCGCCTTAGGTACTTGAATATATATCTCATAGGGATTATTAAGTGATGTTTTAAAGTAAATCACTTTAAAAAAAGAAAAAGTAGGATTTTAAAATATATCTTATAATACAATGATGCATGAATAGGTAATGATTATGTAACGTAAATTATATAGCCTCAATCACAAAAAAAATAAATGAGATTAACCACAAAAATTAATTTGGGAAGAATGGAGGTATTTGTCTTCTCACCTAAATCTTCCCCCTGCTGACTGATGCTCTTTTCTTTTTGTTTTTTTTTTGTAATTATTTTTTCTCTATACATTCCATTTTGAATAGATTCTGTTAGTATGCCTTCAAGTTTTATTAACTTTTTTCTTAATTCTTACTCTTCTATTAATCTGTCCAATATATTTTTCTTTTTTGAAAATTTATTTTTAAATGTGATAAATGCACATAACAAAATTTACCATCTTAATCCTGTCTCTTATACACATCTAGATGTGTATAAGAGACAGGTAATAAACTATTGAGTTAGACAAGGTTGTGGTCCATGTGATCAGATTGGCTAGTTTTCTGTGATTATGATTTCTGTGTATCTGCCCTCTGATGCCCTTTGCAACACCTACCGTGTTACTTGAGTTTCTCTTACCTTGGACGTGGGATGTCTCTTCACGGCTGTTCCAGCAAAGCACAGCCGCTGCTCCTTACCTTGGATGTGGGGTATCTCCTCACTGCTGCCCCTCCTGACCTTGAGTGTGGAGTAGCTCCTCTTGGCCCTCCTGCTCCCGCCCAGCCACCATTCTGTCAAAAGAGAAGATGTATGTGATTTGACAGGTAGAAGTGAGGTAACGATAATTGCTCTCTGAAGGTCTTGACATTCAATGAGTTGACAGATAGATGCAAGTGTGCAATGAATTTTTGCTTGACTTCACTGTATTCTGCTCTGGTCAACACTTCTTCCCAACTAATGTTCCTGATGATCAAAAGTGACCTCAAGTGTATCAACAGACATTTGGCTGCAGAGCCAGAGATATGACAGATCTGCAAAAACTTCACCACAAACTCAAACTTTGCAGTGTTTCTTCAGCAGTTAGAGGTTCTTTGAATAACTGGTTGATGGTTATTTTGAAAACCACCACCCCTTTCAAATCTTCCACTCTGAGCTGTTCTCTCAAATGTATAAGGTCTAATTTCTGTAATAAATTCATAATCCCTAAATCATAATAGTCCTGGTTCTATTACTGAATGCTCACGTCTGCAATTATTGGTTTCAGAAGTGGTTCCAAAGGAATATAATGCTAGAGCTGGAGATCTGAAATAGGTTCTGTGTTCTGATTAGATTTAAAGGCATTAATGACTCTAGTGTGCATGATGGGGTATGGTAACTAAAAGAGACAGCAATATTTCACATCATTCTGTGGCAAATCTACAATTAAATTAAACTTAATTTACTACTTTTAGTTAACTATAGACACATGCCTTTAGAAAGCAAGATTCTCACTACCCAAGTATTTGTTATCTTACAGCTTTTTAGTGAAAGAAGTATAATGTTTTGGTGGGTTACTTCTAAGGCTACAGGAGAACTTGGAGAAGAAATATTGAACTCAGGACTGGAACTGCTCTAATTCCCAGTTCAGGTTTGAGGCAAGGAGACAGAAAGCAGAAATCCATTAAAGCAGTGCTCTGTTACTGGAAGGATTTCAGAAATTAGTTCTACAGTCAAGTATTTGTGATGCCAAGGTATTGATTCTCATATTTACTGTGCTAATTCAGAAAACAGATAAGATGGAGAGTGATGTCAGCAGCATGGTGGAGTGCAAAGCTGCTCTTGCTCTCCCAATCAATCTACATCCAGTAATACACACCCAGTGCAACACAGTTGTCTCTGTCCATCACATAAAGATGGTAGCTAATTCTCAAATTTGTACATCTAAAAGTGGGTAGGCTGAAATGCATCGAAGAGGTGAAACTGAGGGAACAATGGAGGCAGTGCTTGCAATTCAAGCATCTGCCTGTGATAGTTGAACCTTCAGCCCCAGAGAACCTGGTGGAGTCAGGGGACGTGGAACACAAGACTCTGGCCTCCTAATCACAGAGACACCAGTGGCTACTGGCAACTGGGTAACTTTAGCAGTTGGGCCTGGGACACTGTTCCTCCAATTTCCGAGGTGCCTATGACTGTGAATCTGCATCTGATCCTTGCAGTAGTTGAGCCTGTGAATCTTACAACACGACAGAGGAGAGGCATCTGCATGAACCCAGCTCCCCCAGGGCAGTGGTACCTGTAAGTCATGCCATCCTGAATGAAAGAGAGGAACACACCGTCCTGGTGCACCAGACAGCAATGTCAGTGACACTGGTAACAACAAGGCACCAACAACCTCAGAGACACAGGAAGTGAAAATGAAGGCACAGAGCCACATCGGACAGAAGCAGGGCAGGGTAAAAAGTGCTATTTCTTCAAATATAACCACAGACAGCTCACGTAAGAGAAATGAACAAACAAATGCTATATCTCCACTTAGTTGAAAATAAAAGAAAGTCCTCTAATTTCTTTTTTTTTTAAATTTATTTTTACTTTATTTTACTTTACAATACTGTATTGGTTTTGCCATACATTGACATGAATCCACCATGGGTGTATACAAGCTCCCAATCCTGAAACCCCCCCCCCCTTTGTATCATCTCTCTGGGTCATCCTCATGCACCAGCCCCAAGCACCCTGTATCCTGTATCCTGTATCGAACATAGACTGGCGCTTCGTTTCTTACATGATAGTATATGTGTTTCAATGCCATTCTCCCAAATCATCCCACCTTCTCCCTCTCCCTCAGAGGCCAAAAGTCTGTTCTATACCTCTGTGTCTCTTTTGCTGTCTTGCATACAAGGTCATCATTACCATCTTTCTAAATTCCATATACATGTGCCAGTATACTGTATTGGTGTTATTCTTTCTGGCTTACTTCACTCTGTATAATTGGCTCCAGTTTCATCCATCTCATTAAAACTGACTCAAATGTATTCTTTTTAATGGCTGAGTAATACTTCATTGTGTATATGTATCACAGCTCTCTTATCCATTCATCTGTTGATGCACATCTAGGTTGTTTCCATGTCCTGGCTATTATAAACAGTGCTGCAATGAACATTGGGGTACATGTGTGTCTCTTTCAATTCTGGTTTCTTTGGTGTGTATGCCCAGCAGTGGGATTGCTGGGTCATAAGGCAGTTCTATTTGCAATTTTTCAAGGAATCTCCACACTGTTTCCCATAGTGGCTGTACTAGTTTGCATTCCCACCAACAGTGTAAGAGGGTTCCTTTTTCTCCACATCCTCTCCAGCATTTATTGCTTGTAGACTTTTGGATGACAGCCATTCTGACTGGTGTGAAATGGTACCTCACTGTGGTCTTGATTTGCATTTCTCTGATAATGAGTGATGTTGAGCATCTTTTCCTGTGTTTGTTAACCATTCGTATGTCTTCTTTGGAGAAATGCTTATTTAGTTCTTTGGCCCATTTTTATTATTGGATCATTTATTTTTCTGGAGTTGAGCTGCATAAGTTGCTTGTGTATTTTTGAGATTAATTGTTTGTCAGTTGTTTCATTTACTATTGTTTTCTCCCATTCAGAAGGCTGTCTTTTCACCTTACTTATAGTTTTCTTTGCTGTGCAGAAACTTTTAAATTTTAATTAGATCCCATTTGTTTATTTTTGCTTTTATTTCCAGTATTCTAGGAGGTGGATCATAGAGGATCCTGCTGGGATGTATGTCGGAGAGTGTTTTGCCTATGTTCTCCTCGAGGAGTTTTATAGTTTCTGGTCTTACATTTAGATCTTTAATCCATTTTGAGTTTATTTTTGTGTGTGGTTAGGAAGTGATCTAGTTTCATTCTTTTACAAGTGGTTAACCAGTTTTCCCAGCACTACTTGTTAAAGAGATTGTCTTTACTCCATTGAATATTCTTGCCTCTTTTGTCGAAGATAAGGTAGGTGTGTGGATTTATCTCTGGGCTTTCTATTTTGTTCCATTGATCTATATTTCTGTCTTTGTGCCAGTACCATACTGTCTTAATGACTGTGGCTTTGTAGTAGAGCCTGAAGTCAGGCAAGTTGATTCCTCCAGTTCCATTCTTCTTTCTCAAGATTGCTTTGGCTATTTGAGGTTTTTTGTATTTCCATACAAATCTTGAAATTATTTATTCTAGTTCTGTGAAAAATACTGTTGGTAGCTTGATAGGGATTGCACTGAATCAGTAGATTGCCTTGGGTAGTATACTCATTTTCACTATATTGATTCTTCTGATCCATGAGCATGGTATATTTCTCCAGCTATTAGTGTCCTCATTGATTTCTTTCATCAGTGTTTTATAGTTTTCTATATATAGGTCTTTAGTTTCTTTAGGTAGGTATATTCCTAAGTATTTTATTTTTTTCATTGCAATGGTGAATGGAATTGTTTCCTTAATTTCTTTTTCTACTTTCTCACTATTAGTGTATAGGAATGCAAGGGATTTATGTGTGTTGATTTTATATCCTGCAACTTTACTATATTCATTGATTAGCTCTAGTAGTTTTCTGGTGGAGTCTTTAGGATTTTCTATGTAGAGGATCATGTCATCTGCAAACAGTGAGAGTTTTACTTCTTTTTTTTCCAATTTGGATTCCTTTTATTTCTTTTTCTGTTCTAATTGCTGTGGCCAAAGCTTCCAGAACTGTATTGAATAGTAGCAGTGAAGGTGGGCACCCTTGTCTTATTCCTGACTTATAATAAAAGCATTTCCCCTAAAGAAAGAAAAATTAAAAAAAAAACGTTTACAGAACTGTGAAAGCCCAACTTAGAGGCAGAGGTAGATAATAACAATAAAAAATGTGATAGAGGCAAATATTAGATTTCATAGTGCCAATAAAATTGGTATCTACAACAGAGGGGGATAAAAAGAAAAAAAAGAAAAAGAAAAAATCCAAAAGATTCTACAGAAACAAGTGAAAATATAAGAATAATAAATGTTTTTCTTGAGTCACTGCTGTAGGTGTCCTTTCCTCGCTAAGAGTCAGAGTTCACCTCAGTTCCCTAGGATGCCCTCCAACACTGTGCTGGTCTCTGGACCCATTATGGGGGCAGATCAGATTCTAATGTGGTTCTACTCCTGTGTGTTCTTGCCTCCAACGTCCACAGCTATCAGAACTAGTGCATTTTCTTTTGTGGGAGCTCTCAATGTCCTTTTATATATTCCATAGACACAGAGTCTGCCCAGTTGTCACATGGATTTAATCTGCAGCTTGCACAGCTGGTGGGAAGGTTTTGGGTCTTCTTCCTTAGCCACACTGCCCCTGGGTTTCAATTATGGTTTTATTTCCATCTCTGCATGTGGGTTGTCTACTGCGGTTTGCTCCTGAGGCTGCCCTGGAGGACTTGGGTCTACCCCAGTGAGAGCCAGGAGTGGAGGTGGTGTTGCTGCTTGTGTAGCAGGGGTTCTGGCAGCACCAGGTACTCAGGGGAGTTGGTAGCTAGGGAAGCAGGAAATAAAATGCTCTAGAAGGGTATGGTAACTGGTATTAGCTAATACACTCCAGTGTTCTTGACTTGAGACCTCCCCAACAGAGAAGCTTGGCTGGCCATAGTCCACAGCGTCGCAAAGTGTCTGACATGATCAAAACCACCCTGTATGTGTAGACACAAGATTTTTTTTTTTAAGCTGTGAAAGCTCTGCCCCAGTGAGGGTTGAGTATGAAGGTAGCACAGCTACTTGGCTTGCGGGGACCCTGGCAACACCAAGTGTGCAGGGACATGGACTGCCTCTGCTGCAGGAATTAAGGCCCTATCATAGTCTTTTTGAGCTTCTTATAGCTGGCAATCAGAAAGTCTCTTTGGCCAGTCTTTCTCCATAGCATCACCCCTTCAAGCGCTTAGAGTGCTCCCCTGGCTGGGATCCTACTCTGTAGTTCTGTGCATTAGTCACTTAAAAGAGCACCCTGGGTGGGGTCCTACTTTGTGTTTCAGTGGGTCAGGCTTTTGATGGGCCAGCCTTTCTATTGTTCACCTCAGATGCTGGCATGTGAGGAGAGAGAGGCTATGGTGATGGCTCCACACCCTACGCTTGACTAGCAGTATCCCCTTGCTTCCTTGGCTGCCTGGCTTTCCTCCACAGGCATTTCCCACCACAGTCTCCTCCCTCACATCTGCTCGATCCATCTCTCTGCAGTCAATAGCAGCCCTCGCCCTAGGATTGCTCCATAATCCCTAAACAACAGCTCCCAGCTGCTGTGCCTTCCAGGGGACCTGCATCCCTCTCCAGGATATGTATGGCTGTGGCAAGAACTATCTGATTCTCATTCCATTTAGGCTGCAACAGATCAGCTGTTTCACTTGCAGCCTTAAATGTTTCTCCTCTGACTCAGACAATTGTCCTGATTTGGGGATCGGACCCCTGCTTCAGTTTCCCAGTTAGCCAAGGGCAGGTCCAGTCCCACTAACACTCCTATTTTCCCTCCTAGTTCCTTCATCCTACTTAGTTTTGTTTGGTTTTATATATTCTTTTCCACCAGTCATGTACTCCTGTTCACTCTCAACTGGTGTTATGCATGCACTTCTGTGTCTGAAAGTGTATTCCTGATATATCTGTGGAGAGAGATGCCCTCCACATCCATCTACTCCTCTGCCATCTTGTTCTCCCTAGAATTTCTATTTTTAACTATTTTTAGACAACTTCATACTGTTGTTTATAATGGCTATACAATATACAATCCCATTAACAGGACACAAAGATTCCCTTTTCTCAGCATCCTCAAAATACTTATTATTTCTTATCTCTTTGAAAGTGGTCATTCTGATAGGTGTCAAGTGGTATCTGATTGTGGTTTTGATCTGTATTTTCCTGGTAATTACTGATATTGACTTCCCAGGTTGTGCTAGGTGTAAAGAATCTGCCTGCCAAGACAGGAGATGTAAGAGACCTAGGTTTGATCTCTGGGTTGGGAAGATCCCCTGGAGGAGGGCATGGCAACTCACTCCAGTATTTTTGCCTGGAGAATCCCATGGACAGAGGAGCCTGGTGGGCTACAGCCCATGGCGTCACAAAGAGTCAAATACGACTGAAATGACTTAGTACACATACACTGATATTGAACATATTCTCATATGCCTGTTGGCCTCAGTGTATGTCTTTAGAAAACAGCCAATTCAGGCTTTCTGCCCATTTTTAATTTTTTTTAAATGTTAAGTTATATGAGATCTTTCTATATTTTGGCTACCTACCTTTCTTCAGATATATCATTTGCAATTATCTTCTCTCATCTAGTGGCTCAGCAGTAAAGAACCCACTTGCAATGCAGGAGATGCAGGTTCAGTCCCTGTGTGGAGAAGATCTCCTGCAGGAGGAAATGGCAACCCACTTCAGTATTCTTGCCAGGAAATCAAATGGACAGAGGAGACTTGTGGGCTACAATCAATCCATAGGGTCAGAGAGTCAAACACAACTAACCAGAAACACACACACACACAACAGTAGGACACCTCTTCATTTTCTTGAAAGTTTTCTTCACTGTGCAAATTTGTTTATTTTTTATTTCATTTGCCTTGCCAAGAAGATAGATCAAAAAAAATATTGCTCAGACAAGATTCAAAGAGCATACAACCCATGTCTTCTAGGAGTTTTATACTTTCAGATCTTACAGATGTCTTTAATCCATTTTGAGTTCATTTTTGTACATGGTCTGATTTCTCAGTAGTCCAATTTCATTCTTTTGCATTTGTCTAACTTTCCAACACCATTTACTGACAATGCTTTCTTTTCCTTATTGTACATTTTGTCTCCTTTGCCATAGACTAGCTGTCCATACTGGAGAAGGCAATGCATCCCACTCCAGTACTCTTGCCTGGGAACTCCCATGGATGAAGGAGCCTGGTGGGCTGCAGTCCATGGGGTCACTAAAAGTCGGACACGACTGAGTGACTTCACGTTCACTTTGCACTTTCATGTATTGGAGAAGGAAATGGCAACCCACTTCAGTGTTTTTGCCTGGAGAATCCCAGGGATGGGGGAGCCTGGTGGGCTGCCGTCTATGGGGTCGCACAGAATTAGACACAACTGAAGTGACTTAGCAGCAGCAGCAGCAGCTGTCCATACCAGTGTGAGTTAATTTCTGGACCCTGTATTCTGTTCCATTGATCAATATGTCTGTTTTGAGCCAGAACCATACTGTTTTGATTATATGACTTTGTAGTGTAGTTTGAAATCAAAGTTCGTGTTACCTCCAACTTTCTTCTTCTTTCTCAAGATTGCCTTAGCGATTGCCTCAGGGTCTTTTGTGTTTACACACAATTCATCAGAAACACACACACACACACACATACACACACACACACACACACACACCATGGTCTGGTTCCAGTATGACTGACTGTGTGGTTCCAGGGCTAATACCAGGCTGCTGGTGTAGAGGTTTGGATCCTGGCATGTGTAGTTGTACAGAGTTCCTAGGAAAACAGCACACAAACAGTTCTGTTGGCTTTAAAGCCCAGGGATTATTGGGGTTGGTGAGGCCTACTAGATAGCAGAACCAAATCCTGGGGTGGCTGGATCTGCGGCTGAAGCTGACTGGTCTGGTCCACTGGCAGATAGGTAAGACTGTTGTGCTAGAATGCTAGAGAGAGGGCTCCAAAATGGTGTTTTCCAGCAGCAGTGTCCTCATGTTAGAGTGAGGTCCCCAATATGACTGTTGCTGGTGTCTATGTCCTCAGGGGCAGTCCCAGGACTTTCTTGCCTATCTGAGAAGCTCATCAAGTTAAGCATGTGGGTCTGACCTGGTATTTTCTCAAATGCTTTTACAGGGGAAGCTAAATGTCTCTGTGCTGTCTCACTCAGAGCAACTGAGATTTTCATGCACTCTTTAAGAAGGAAGTCTGTATTCTGTAGCCCTCTGATTCCCCCATATGCAAGCCCCACTGGATTCCAATGCCAGATGTTTTGAAGACTTGTCTTCCCAGTGTAGGACTCTTGGTCTGGAGAGCCTGTTGTGGGGCTCAGACCCAGCACTCTTGGGGAGAACCTCTGAAGCTGTGATTATCGTCTTGTGTAAGTCACCTCCCTGGAAATGAGATCTTGGGTATAATGAGGTCTTGCATTCCTCCCTTCTTCCTCATTGTGCTGTGTTTCCTCCTTTACCTTTAGTCATGAAGATCATTTTGGCTAGTCTTCTCATAGATAGTTCTCATCAAAGGCTGTTCTGTGAATTATAGTTTTGATTTTGCCATGGGAGGAGATGAACTCAGGGTCATGCTTTTCTGCCATTTTAGCCACATTTCTCAAACCTCTTAATTTCAGCCCAATGAGACCCATTTCAGGCTTCTGACCCTAGAATTATAAGATTATACATGTGTTTCCTTCCCATTTAAGTCACCACAGAGCATTGAGTAGAGTTCCTTGGATGTACATATACATATGGTTGATTCACTTCGTTGTATAAGGTTAAGGTTGGGGTCCGTTGTACGGCAGAAATTAACTCCACATTGTGGAGTGACTCTGCCCCAATAAAAATTAAAAAAATAAAGACATTTACCAAACATAGGAAAAGATATATACATGTGTTTGCTTTCCATCACTAGTATGATATTTAAAATTAGCATTGGGAATTGAATATAAACATTTAACTAATAAAGATTGCTCAGGAAATTGATATTAAGTGTCTCAGTTCATTCCTTTAGCTTCCCCTGTAAAAGCATTTAATGTTGTGACTCCATCTTAAGCAGAAGAAGAAATTAAAAATTAATTTGGAGATATTCAGTCTCTTTAACCAGCAGAATATTTCTCATGTACAAATGTAAGTGTGATTTGGATTTCTCATCTTTGAGACATTAAATAAAGAAAGTCATTAATCATTTAAATTTGTTTATACTATTTACTTTAAATCTTTGTGTAAATTTCTACACTCTTCAATTTCATGTTAATTTTTAGATTTACTTTTTACATTTTAATCCTCTTCAAGTTTCATTTGAAGACAAAATATGAGATCAGGAGTCTGCTTTTTGTTTACAAATATGTGTGAGTATGTTTATTTGCAATAAAAATTTACATAAACGAATTTACATGTACATGCACACAACTTTCTTTCGAATAGTTTCTTTGGGCCTGAGAAAATGTGTCTGCACATTTCGTTTATTTCATGTAGTATTTGCCTGATGTTATGTTTACAATACTACATGACATTTAGAAATAAGAAAATTGTGGCTCAGAAATGTTATATTTTTAAGAATCATGTAAAAAAACCGAAATTTATTGTGCACTTTTTTGAATTGTATACAAATGAAAACATAAAGTAGGTACTGTAATTTTGGTATGGCTCCTTTTATTTATTGAATTGTACATTTTAATTATGCACCGTGTATACTGTGTCATACTTAAAGTCCAATACATTTTACAGAAGGGAAAATGTAACAATGAATGCATCAGAGTAGTACCTAGAGGACTAGTAGGTGATTCAGACTGGGCAGTGATAGGTATCTCTTCCTCCTGGGAAGAAACAAATGATCACATATAGACACAAGAATGATATAGGTAAATTAAATTCACTTTTGATACTTTTTCTTTTCTAAAATAAAAGATGAACCTAGGTATAAAAACATGACAAACTGATTGTAGGAAGAAGTGCAACCTGACCACATGTATTATTAACAAACCTTAGAAACAGATGTAAATTCTCCTAGCTCACTATTATACTCAAGAAGAGAGCAGTGGAACTCTGAGTATATATGTGTAATAAATATCACATCATATGTTATCATTTGGTAAGAAAGGAATTATGCTATATCATTTGCTCTTAGGATAGCTGGTTATGCAGCAATAGCTAACTGATACAATGAGCAAAGTGAACAGAAGTAAGAATGAAGACAATAATCTGCTGAATATTCTTGGCATTTTTCTTGTATTTGAAGCCAGTATTCTTGATTGTTCTGTTATTTCAGATGACTCTATTATAAACTGCCTATGGTCTCCAGAAGCAGTTGAAAGGACATGCACGCGTGTGTGGGAATACAGTGCTCTTCGTTCATGTGAAGTGATAGGAATCCATACTTTCCTGAGTCACTTTTTGAAAATAAACAGGAAAAGATTCCTGTGCATAACAGAAACATAATTGATGACATCGATAATGTTCATCCACCATCACTTTAGTGTTCATGAAAAAGTGTAGGAGAGGGGACATATTTCCTTTATAGCAATAGAAGGAGTCATACTATAGGCAGCATTAAACGTTTTGAAGTGGTAGAAAGGTGATACATCAATAAAACTAGAAAAAGTGCCAATCAAATTTCCATCCATATATAAAAGCCCTATTCTGTGGACATCGGTTCTCCATATTCTGGGCTTCCCACGTGGCTCAGTGGTGAAGAATGTACCTGCCAAGCAGGAGACATAAATTGGGAAGATCCCCTGGAGAAGGAAATGTCAACCCACTCCAGCATTCTTGCCTGGGAAATCTCAGGGGTCACAAAAGAGTTGGAAACAACTAACAATCAACTAACATGCAAAATGTTCATATTCCAGTGAATAAATGTACAGTATGAAAAAGAAATATTTTGTAAAATAGCTCAGTATATGATTTAAAAATCTTCTTCATCTTTTTAAGGTCATCTATGAATCTAAGGTCATAGTAGGTCAATATATTTATTAAAGTTTATCTTGTAATAAAGACTCCTCTTGAAGAAATGTATTTGATAATAATTTTGCCAGTGAGTAAAATTAGCATTTTGGACACTGAATTAAGAAAAAGAAAAAAAAATAAGAAAAGAGTATCAGAATTCTAATGAGGGGAATAATACCAAGTGACCAGCTTTAACACATTACTCTGTTAAAATCTACATTGTAAGTAGGAGCAGTTAAGGTAGAGCTATAGAAAGAAATATTAGATAAAAAGGCAAAGAGTGGTCTCAGATTTTCCTCTATTGTTAAGTTATATAAATTGCTTTCATCATCAGTTGTACCTTTTTCCATCAGAGTACTATAATGCATGATAATTCCAGTAGTAAAACAAAAGAAAAAGCATTTAATATGATGTATTAATTTGAAATATTGTAAAATGTTGTTTCATTGGGTAAATGGGGATTTCCACATATTTCTGAGCCATGGTTGGAAACAAATTTGGGAAAACATGAAAACAACAATGAGCAAAGCTGTTGGATATCAGAGAGAGCAGAAAGGTTGATAAAGTCAGTTATTTAAACTTTATAAAGAAGTTGAGGTCAAAGAAATTAAACAAAAATAAGAAATAAATAGAGAAAAATTTTACTTTAACAATCTGATTAAATGATCAAAATTTCTGACTCTGGGGCTTTGTCTTCTGCTATCACGTGCATTTCCTCAGTATTCTGACAATGGATCATCTTGTAGTCTGCTTCACAAATAATGCTTTCAGAGCCCTCTTTATATCTTTATTTCTCAGACTGTAGATGAAGGGATTCAGCATGGGTGTGAGCACAGTGTACATCACTGAAGCAGTTGCACTTGATTGTGAGCTGTGGGTACCAGCAGAGCTAAGGTACACCCCTAGCATTGTACAATAAAATAAGGAGACAACTGAGAGGTGAGACACACAGGTAGAGAATGCTTTATACTTCCCCTGAAGTGATGAGATTCTACATATGCAAGAAACTATCTTAGAGTACGAGTAAAGGACACCAGTGAAAGGACCACCACCCATCAGGACAGCTGCAAAATACATCACCATGTTATTAAGAAAGGTGTCAGAACAGGCGAGTTGGATCATTTGATTGAGTTCACAAAAAAAGTGGGGGATTTTCAAGTTTGTGCAGAAAGATAGCTGCAATACCATTAAGCTTTGTAACAAGGAATTCAGGAGACATATGATCCAGGACATTAGAACCAGCAGTGCACAGAGCTGGGGGTTCATGATGACTGTGTAGTGCAGGGGGTGGCAGATGGCCACAAAGCGGTCATAGGCCATCACGGTCAGGAGAAAAATGTCCAACACTGCAGAGAGTGTGAAAAAATAGATCTGTGTGATGCAGCCTTCATAGGTTATGGCTTTATTCTGGGTTTGGATGTTCCACAGCATCTTTGGGATGGTGGTAGAGGTGAAACAGATGTCTACAAAGGACAGGTTGGAGAGGAAGAAGTACATGGGGGTGTGGAGGTTAGCGTCTGAACTGACGGCTAAGATAATGAGCAGGTTTCCAAACACAGTGATCAGGTACATGGATAAGAAAAGCCCAAATATGAGAGGCTGCACTTCTGGTTCCTCTGAAAATCCCAGAAGAAGAAACCCTGAAATCCATGTATCATTGTCTGGTTGCATATGGTGGAAGTAACTTCTAGGAAAGAAGGAAATAACATGACTAATACAAATATGTGAGGGTGTGTGTGCTAAGTTTCTTCAGTTGTGTCTGACTCTTTGTAACACTATGGACTATAGCCTGTCAGGCTCCTCTGTCCATGAATTCTCCAGGCAAGGATACTCGAGTGGGTTCCATGCCCTTCTCCAGGGGATCTTCCCAATCCATGGATCGAACCTGTGATTCCTGCGATTCCTGCATTTCAGGCAGATTCTTTACTGCTGAGTCACCAGGGTAGCCCCAATATTCACACAAACTTGCATTATTCACATATTCTAAATTATATAATGTGTACTTTGCAGTCAATAAATTATTTTCTGTATTTGTTGTATGGATCTGATTTTCTTTAATGAACTCCCCGTGCCATTTATTATGTTTTTAAAATATAAATTTATTTAATTGGAGGTTAACTACTTTACAGTATTGTATTGGTTTTGCCATACATCAACATAAATCCACCACAGGTATACACCTGTTTTCTGATATGAAATTGCTTTCCCAATCAGACTTTTATCTAGGAGGGCAGGATGAATTTTACAGTTTTAATAAGAAACCATCTATTTCAGAAATGTAAATTGTAGTATGACCATGTTTTCACCACTGCCTAGGCTATGAATATAAGATATTGAAAAGCAACACTCTGTACAATTCACTGATTGAAAAATATATATGCAAACATAAGATTATCACTTCTGATGGGGACAAGTGGTATGATGAGAAAGAAAGCAAGCATAAAGGAAAGAGTACAGCATTCTATTTTTTATGTGCTTTGGATAAGACTGGCAAACATGGTGACACGTGAATCATAACCTCTAGTAAGAATGGGAGGGAGTGCAAAGGTATGTGTGTAAGTGTGCACCCAACAGACAAAATGGCAAGGACTCAAATAAATGACATCAGAACTGACAGAGGAGATGTTACAAGTGATACTGAAATGGAGGAGAACCTTCTGGTCTTCACCTTCACCTCGTGTTCCACCTATCTTCTGTGTGTAGAAAAACGTCAACTGGAGAAGCACTTACAGCAGTGATAAAATGCAGAAATAAAGGAAACCAGCCCAACAGACTAAATAATAGTAGTTGAGTCATTAAGCACAATCAGTCAAGGACCTTTAGTTCCTGCTCAAGATTTATAGATAATATTCTGAGCTGTACCCTGTGAGTTGTCTTATGAATACTGAAACCCTCATCAGGTGAAAGAAGTTACCTACTTGAGGACCAGACTGTAGCCATGACATAAAAGCTGCCACAGTTCCAAGAACTGGCCTCAAGGACATGGAAACAGACTGACCCTGGAAAAGATTAACTGCATTTAACCAAGGTGCCACTGGCCCACTGGTCAGACCCCTGCATGCATTCAAGTTAACTGTCAGAGGCAGCTGTGCTCCTTCCACATGCTGAGCCTGCCCTTTGCCTGTAAAACTCCTGCCCACTGACTCTCCGCAGGGGGACATCTGCCTTTGGACAGAAGTCTGCATTCCTCCCTGCGCTGCAGCTGCCAGCATCTGAAACAAAGCAAAATGTCCTCCCCACCAACCTGACTTCTTAATCAGGTTTTTAGTAGTGAGCAGCCAGACCATTCCCACTTTTAGTAACAGTACCCAAGAAATATAAAGGATCACAAAAGACTACTATAAATGGTTATATGCCAACAAATGTATAGAGACATACAGTCTACAAAGACTAAATCATAACGGAGTCAAATAATTACATTGCTGCTGCTGCTGCTGCTGCTAAGTCACGTCAGTAGTGTCCAACTCTGTGCGACCCCATAGACGGCAGCCCACCAGGCCGCTCTGTCCCTGGGATTCTCCAGGCAAGAACACTGGAGTGAGTTGCCATTGCCTTCTCCAATGCATGAAAATAAAAAGTGAAAGTGAAGTCGCTCAGTCATGTCCAACTCTTAGGGACCCCATGGACTGTAGCCTATCAGGCTCCTCCATCCATGAGATTTCCCAGGCAAGAGTACTGGAGTGGGATGCCATTGCCTTCGCCAAACAATTACATTAAATGACATTTAATTAAAATTTATGGCCTCTGAAATAAAACATATAGAATAAAATGTTTAACCACATCAACATGGGTCTCTCATTAAAGTGTAAAATGGCAAAGACATGGGAATGAAAAATATAAAAATATACGTTTTGAAAAGCTGAAGAAGTAGTATAAAATGTTATACTTTTCATCTATATAAGCATAAATAAATTTCAATGAGGAAGAGGCAATAGTTGGAATACAAAAAAATGTCTTTCACAAGATAGGGTAGTATGATTGCTATTTAACAAAACATATCTAACCACGAAAAGATAAAAGGTAGCAACAAATAAAGGGAAATGTTTAACAATAAATATAAAAGGATGTTATTACTAGTAAGGATGCGAAAAAAAGCTTTCTATCATTTAATGTGATCAACTGATAGAAGAGAATATACAAAATTAAGTCTCAATGTATATGGCTAGATTATATTTCAGTTTAGTAGGAAATGATTGGGTTGTTAAATAAACTGCTACTGCTTCTGGTGCTGCTAAGTCACTTCAGTCGTGTTCGACTCTGTGCGACCCCATAGATGGCAGCCCATCAGGCTCCCCATCCCTGGGACTCTCCAGGCAAGAACCTGGAGTGGGTTGCCATTTCCTTCTCCAATGCATGAAAGTGAAAAGTGAAAACAAAGTCACTTAGTTGTGTCCGACTCCTAGTGACCCCATGGACTGCAGCCTACAAGGCTCCTCCATCCATGGGATTTTCCA